>JAODLL010059741.1:0-18106 GCA_026546735.1 Forbesichthys agassizii | reverse complement strand
ATAAATGGCGAGTGGGTGCCAAAAGTGATGTCGACAAATTATTAAACACAACGCAAGAGAAAGTACACAACTGCTACACAAGCACACATTGTTGTTTTTTTGTTAGTGTCTCTGCTTATACATACATTTGTATGCTTTTTTTTCATTGATCACTTAACGTCCTTGTACACATAAGAGTAAACTAAATGAACAAAGTTACAGAAGTAAAATATATAGTATCGCACAGTATTTCTAAGGTATACTGTACATTCAATGTAGAACAATAGTGAATTATTTCCACTAGATGGAGCCAAAGAATAACAAATTGGATGAGGCTGAAAAGAGTTGGTAACAATGTTTTGCTCAGCCGTTGCAACATCAACACTACCACTCAAACGCCATCTAAGACATGCAGTTTTGTTATTGCACCTGTATTATCTGTAAAAGTAGTTTCTTGATATTGCTTGCTGTCTACAGCAGCAGACAGAGATGAGAGAAAATTAAATAATTACATTTGCTACAGAGGATGACCTTTACTAAAAAACTGCTTTTATTTCCTCTCGCAAAGGGCTGCCCAGTGCCCACATCCATTGGCAGCTGACCAAGAGCTCTAAACTTTGATGAATAACACTTGGTTGTTTTCAGATGGGCTGCTGCACAATATACACACATCTAGCATGAATTATTACAGGAAATTACTTATTTTGTCTTGGAATGTGTGTGTGTTTTTGTGTGTGCGCGTGTGTGTGTGTGTTTGTGTGTGTGCGCGCATGTGTGTGTGTGTGTGTTAGTGTGTGTGTCGCTTTGAGTAATAAAGAAATTGGTTCAATTCAAATATTAGAGTAATTATGTGACCAGACTGAAGAGGAATGTGGTATTGCAATATACTGTAGCTGTGTAACAAAATCATGTTAGTAAACAAAAATTATCAAATTTTAATCTGATAACACAATGTTATGATATTTTGCGCTTTTGATCGCTTTGTTTTATCTAAAATCACTTTTGTGCCCTACAGATTGATTACAATGTTTTTATTACATGTCGTGTATATTAACACACTTTACAGTCACTTGTTTATGTCTTTTAGACCAGAATAAGTTGCAAACTCCATTAGTGTTGTATCCGTGATGAAAACCCACAAATGGCTGTGATTAGAATGGTGATTGAGGAAATATTTGACAGTATTGGCCAGACACATTCCCATAAAGCCTGATGTGGCAGCCTCAGTATAGCGTCTGTGGTCAAAGTGACGTTGGAGGAGAATAAGTGTCCTTGGGCCTGTGGACCTGTTGAACTGAGAGAAGACATTAACTCCTGCTTCTACTACATTATTGATGGCCGGCTCTATTCCTGAGGCCATTATGCCTCCAGTTTTTCTTCTTTCAATTTTCTGGTAGACATCCCACTGTCTCCTAGCACACTCCTGCTGTGACGGGGTTAAAATGAAGACCTTGTTATTTTAGGTTAACCCACTGCAAATCAATGCCGTGTCGGGGCAGCTATCCTTGAAACTCCAAGGTTCCCTGTGTGGGGTAAAATAAACAGAGTATGACAGCGTCGCACTGGACTAAATCAAAATAATGGCCAAGTGCCCCTCAGTAGACCTAGTTTGTTAGTATTCACAGTTACAGCACACAGAAAATATGCTTTTCAAAGGAACATCGTTAGAAAGAAGTAATGTGTAATTGTCTGAAATTGTATTTATACTGTATAAATACAGTATATATATATATATCTTTTTTTTTCTTTGTAAAAGTCGACATGTGTTATAATCATTGTCATATATGAAAGGCCCTTGTGGCATGCTCTCAAAGAGACCAGACCCTGGTAACAATGGTCTTGTCTTTTATTAGATTCAGATGCTGGATGCTTTCTAATCTGGTTTACCTCATGGCTCGCCTCTTCTGTGACCCTTGTGCTTGTGGCCTCTGGTTGAGCTCTGCAAGGCTCTTATCTCCTCCCACACAGCTTCAGAAGCCTCACCTCCCATCTGACCTCATCCTGTCAAATGATTTAATGAGCAATGCAGTGTTTCACAAACCACAGTGGCAGAGATATGACTTGATAGGCCTATAGTACCCTCCGGAGATTAATGAGGTCATTCCTTTTTGCTCTGGCTCTCTCTCTTGCTGTCAGAATAGCAAAAGGCAAAAGCAGACCAGAGAGAGGAAAAAAGTACAGTGTAAAATGACTGAACATACAATAGCTTTTCTTGAAACAACTCATATCCCTTCAAAACAAGACATTTCTCTGGCTTGGCCATATATCCATTAAATTTTGCTGATATATTAAAGCAACCTTTCCAATTAAGGTCAGTGTGTCTAGTGAGTATCTGTGTGTAATGTTCCAAGGAAGGGGTATGGGATGAGAAAACGTGCCTCCACATATACACTTGAATGGGCATAATATACATACAGTTGATGCTATCTGTTGTAGGACCAGTTAACTCATAACTATATTAATTATGTGTGTGGTCCTGAAAAGGGAAAAAACAAGGTGGAAATAACAGATGGTGTGATTGCTTTACCAATTTGATCCATTCGTTTCTTCACCCCCACCAGAGGTTATACAGCATCTCAGTTTGCGTGGTTATTGTCAAATAAATATAGCTTCGCAGTCCACAATATTTGCTGTTGTTGAAAACATAATCCGGTACTTCTGCACAGGTCTGGCTCTGTAAATAGGAACACAAACAAAGTGGTAAGACTGCACAAAATAACAATATCCATAGGCAGCAATGCGTTTCCAATGTGAGAGGTGTTTTTGTTTTGATTGAGTTCAAATATCAACACGTTTTCACCAGAATGTCTGACTATACATTTAAGGGAAATAACAGAAATTGAATTATAGTTATAGATGCCAGGAGTCATTTTGAACTAGGATGGTTTCGGGAACAGTACCAAAGGTTTGTTGGGCAACCCTCACCAATACACCATCCTGGCCCGGGAATTATCTTTGCATTTAGTCCTCTTTGAAAATAAGTGTGCATGTGCACTCATGCACATGTTTGTGTTTACTAAGCTGTATGTGAGGTAGATGGCTATGGCTTTATGATGATAACACTCTGAGGGTGTCCAGAAGCAATCAAATCTAAATCCAAATGTTTGCCTCCGCTCTCCACAGGCTATTGCAAAGCGTTGTATTGATTATTCTGGCCATTTCTGTCTTTGAGGGGCAGACAAAAGAGACTGCTTGAGAAATGGAGAGATCATAATGCAATTACCAGTGGGGAAGCCTTTTTAGATGGGGTGCTAATGCTTCAGGCAGGAGAGGCTTAATGTCAGAGAGAAAAACAGATGTATCGTCGAACCTCAGCAAGAGCTCAGGAGACTAATGCATGTCTTAACACACCAGGATTTCTCACATCATGTTATGCATACCCGCTGACCTAGAATAGCTTTTACAGACATAACAACCACTTGATAACTCCTCTGCCCCCCACACACAAAAACCATATCCCATCTTATACTGGCATACTTGAAACTAATGTGTTGTTTTTGCCAGTTGATTGCAAAACATTACCTCACCACAGATGTTGCAACAAACCGATCTAATTGTGCCATAAAACAGAAACCATAAAAACAGAGCTATAGTGAGGTAACTGGAATCCGCACATGGGTGCAGTAAATGGGTATTTCTTCTTGCACAGCCATTGACGAATAATAACACCACTAATAGTATTTTTTTCCGGAGGTATAGTGTCTCCAAAGCAATAATCGATAGCTAGTTTCTAAGGGTGAAATGGGGGCATGGATTGAGATAAATTGACGTTATGAACGTTTGCATATAGATTTCTGTCTCTCAGCACAACATTCCTGCATGTGTGTCCACTGGGTGGCGTTACAACACTTCGGCGTAGGCCTACTTCTTCCGTGCGCGCAGATAACAGCCTGGGAATTCCGGACCCTCTAAGGCGCACGCCGTGACTACTCGACTTGCGCACATCTGTATTCTGTCCAAATGCCGTGCCGAATTACAAGTGGAACTAGCCGTGGATTTCTTGAAAATATATAATATTGTTTCAATCCCGATAAAATGATTGCCAGTGCGACATGCTAGATAGCCCTTCTTGGCCACAGTGAAGTTCTGAGCATCATCAACTTTCACAGACTTGGAGGTGCAGTGAAGCTCTAGTTCACTGCTGCGACAGCCCGCTGGTGAATGTAAACTTCCCGGACTGAGGGATTGTGCGTCTGGCAAGCTTTGACACACGCATCTGAAGGTTATGTGTTGTCACGGGTGTCTTCAAAAGCCGAGGGAATGGCACATCTAAAAAATATTTGGTTTTGTCGTTGACAATGGACAACAAATGAGAGGGACATTACCCGGGATTAATTGACAGCACAACGACAGGTAGGCAATGCTTCTCAAAATTATTAAAAACTAAATATCATGTAGATTGTGCGTAGATTGTATTAGCCACACAACAGTTTACTGAAGAAAAAAAAATCCTATCTAAATGTAATATCATGTAGGCTATATTCAAAAACCCTAGCGAAATATTATTTTGCAAATCTGTAAATAAACAATGTGCTATTTATAAAAAGTAGTCTATAACGTGCATGGTGATAAATTAGACATTAGTTCGATCGCATTCGATTGAATGCATGCTATCTTATACAGTACATCTGTTTATTACAGATGCATTTCTAAAAAGTACCAAATATTTATGAATTTGAAACATATTTATTTATATTATTGGTTGCGCAGTAATATTTTTTCTTGGGTGCCAATTTCATTATTTGCACATTGATTTTAGGTGCATAGAGAAGCTTAGCCTATACAGTTGCGATGTTATTTATGCACAATGACAACTTTCTGTAATAATTGTAAATGCAAAACCTACAGTGATCTCTCTTTAAAGCATTACTTGTTGATGATCATTGTTAAATGGATTTACCTTAGTTGATATATGATCAATTCAGCATCTCTCCATCTGTCGTTCTGCGTGTGCGTGTATGTGACAATCACCTCTGAAAATGAATTAGACTTACAGAATGTTTAACTTTATTGGCAATGTGAGAAATAGACCATTCCATAGCATACAGAGCCACTTGACATTTGTTATTTAAAAGCATATTGAAGGTGACATTAACAACGGCAAGTTTGACAAACAAGTGAAATTGTGGGTTAAAGGTGAATTCGCAACGTGAGCCTCGTCTCAACTTTTAAACCTACAGCTAAGAAGCCTGTTTACGCCTTCAGAGAAGTGTGACATATTTCTTGATTGTTGTATGTTTAGAAAAGAAGTCCGAGCAAGATGAGCTCCAGATATCTCTGACGCTATGTGTGAACACTGTATTCTGCTTTCTCTGAGGCTCTTATTATCACACACTCCCACGTCTTTTTTAAATTTTTTAATTTTTTTAATCTCGGTCTATCTCCTTGTTCAACCGATTTTTTCTTCTGCCCTTCATCCCCTTGACTGTGCTGTCAGCTGTTTCCCCTCCCCCTGCAATTAGTGCTATCATCGCATTTCATCCTGCGGAACAAGGGGATGGTAATAACCTTATGTCTCCCATTGCGTGGTGATACAATTCTGCTGTGATTAATTGAAGTCCCCTCAGAGAGTCAGAGAAAAGCGTACATCTTCTCTTTCACACACGCTGACAGGCAACCCATTACTGTGTTTTATAGATTGCCGTCAGTAGCCCTTGAAGCTGCCTGTGGCCCACTGTTGTTCTGGAGGGTTTTATTGTGCCGTGTTATTGGTAGGTATTGCTGACAGGCAGCGCAAAGGCCACCCTGGGATTACTGAAGATGGAATGTCTCTGACAGTTCCACTGTGTGACAGTAAGGCTGGAAACCCTCTGGAGGATTTGAGCGCTTGGCAGTGATTGTGAAAACTTTGTATTTGTTATGGGCCTAAACACTTGGCACGGTGTTACTTTTGGACCTGTTAAACCCTCACCATTGTAACTGAGCCAAACCTGTAGTGAGACACAAAGACATTGTGTCATAAGGACAGTGCCTGACAGTGCCTAGTGAGACTATCCCGATCATGCAAGCTCCACTTTGCAATGCAACTTAGTCTAAAATTGCTTCAATTCAAATGTTTGTTGAAGAGGAAGTGACGATCAAATTTATTAGCACGCCGTTTGGACCAGTTCAATTCAGCAGAACCCAACCGCTGACGTTTGAGCACTTCATGCTGAACTCTGTAGCTTCCATGCCAGTGTGTATGAGACAGTACTGTAGATTAGCTCACAAAAATGTTCGGTAATGTTTAGAAGCCATCAGCACCCTAAAGTATCTTCCAAATAGAGCCTGGAGGAAACAGAGTGCAGACTGAGGCTAGCAGAGAGTACTTGATATGCATGAGCCGACGGTTGGTTTCCACAGGAAGAGAACATCGTGGATGAGAGGCTTGTCTCCAGGCAGTATTTGTGTTCTCTGCCAGCTTCCTGCTTGCGCTGTCAGATCAATATAGCTTGAGAAGACACTGGCTTATGTTTGCAGACATCAGACGAAGCAAACGTAAGCTATATGTTTCAAAGTGAAGCCCCACGTCACCTGTTTTGGCCTGCTCTGAGTGCAGTCCTCCCAAAAGAGCATGTCACATGCTCAGCATGCAAATTAAGTTATTTAAGGGCTAAATCTTCAAACTCCTTGCAGGTCATGTCAGTCTTACCCCTATAGGACCACTGACATGAAACATCACATGGCCACCGTCTGTTTAGCACAGGTGTCATGTGACCTCTCAGCAAGTCACATGACAGCTTGCTAGCAGCCAGTTTGACATACCGTGTGTCATGCTCGCCGCGAGCAGCATGCTGTTGCTGCATCAAAATGCAACAGCCTGCCGTACTGTACAGATTGCCACAATGGAATATTGTGTTCAACATCATCTGGCTTTGGCAGAATACTAAAAATGTCAGCCATGCTGAATCTCTCTGCATGGATTATTACACCATACTTTGCAAACAAAAGAGTACCTGTTCATGGGTAGTTCTCCAGCTAATGTGTTTGGAAAGCACAGTTTGTTCCACCACTCGAACCGCCTGCTAGAGTCACCGAGGTGATTCCGCTCGAGTGTGTGAGGGGGGCTTTGTAAGCACGGCGTAGCAAGGGAAATACAGCGTGGTGATGCGCGCATGCCACTTCATCGTGTGAGCAAGAGGAGGGGAAGGTGGGGCGTGGGGTAAGAGCATCCCCATGTTTGAGAGATGCACATTTAAAGGAGCATGCCCAAGATAGGGCTGTCTGCAATGAACTGTAACCGCGACAAAACACCAAGACAATAAACAAACAAATTGGTTGCCTTGAAGCCAACAGTGTCCCACTCAATCGCCGGGGCTGATCCCTTCCAGTGCAGCGTGCTGGCTGCTCCTCGGAGATTAGCCTGTGAAATGCAACGCCATCTCTTATTTATTTATGCTGATTTGCTGTGTGTATGCGTGGGTTTTGACTGAGAGAGGTCGTTAAGGGAAAAAGAAAGTGTGAGTGCGGCGTTAATATCGCTCATCAGTGTGCACCCTCTGAAACTTGATTTGTGGTTGCTTTGTTTAAATTGCAATTCAAGGTTCGGTTTATTGTCATTTCCAGATATACTTTTCTTACAACAGTTAAAACAACACAACCATACTATATATCAACACACCATTAGGAATGACAAAGCAATTAAATAATGTAAGCATTAAAGCAACAATGTTTCTCATTTTCAAATGTATACTCAAATGTCAATGTACTGGTTTCCATGTGTTCTGGTGTCCTGGTGGTCCACCTAACTATTGCTCTCAACTTTGTTGATTATAGTGTGGAAACCCTGTTCGCGTTAGCATTTGCGTAGCCACTCTGGATAGATTGAAGTCAAGTGAGCTAGATTAGGGCTTGACGATAGGGCTAAAATGTTTATCACAATATATTTATTTATTTCAGCTGATACGGTATTATTCCGATATTGATATAAACAATATGAACCTCAGAAAAAACTGATAATGGTACTACACAATGGAGTACTTACAAACTTCTGAAAAATGCATTGCCAAGTCTATGAAATCTCCTATGAAACTTTAAGATTTGATAAATTAAAAAGAAATGAAATGTGAAATCGCAGTCAAATAAATAATAAACTGAACTATGTTATTTTTTTTCTGTTCGTAGCCTACAATAATTTATGAATAATATAAGTCTGCCAGTAGGGATAGCGTTCTGGTGTGCATGTGACTGGAGCAGTGATCCCATCAACAGAGCCATGGAAAGTGAGAGTTGCGCCAACGAAAGTTCAATATTTTCGACGGTCACATGGTTCACGGAGAAGCAAAACCTTTGGAAAAACAGTTACAGGAAGTGCTTGGTGGACAATTTGAATCGATATACAGATATATAACTTAATATTAATTAGTAGTCAATAAATGCACAGGTTTACATTTACAATATAGTGTACTTTTAGTATTTGCTGCTAACTTCCGGTAACTATATTGAGGCGCCGCGATTTACCATTGCTGTCAAAAAAAACACTCTCTCTTTACATGGCTCTGCCTATTAATAAGATGCAGCCCAGTACCACAGAAGACGTGATTGACTGTGTTAGCAGAGGAAGCTGACATGATACATCATGTAATATTAAGCCCTGTTACATTTGTTGTTAGGTGAGAGAGTTAATAAAATAGTTTGGCATGCATAGCACTGGTCTGTACTAGTGTAAGTCATCCCGCACATAGATTAAATTGTTTTTGTTTGCCTTGAATACAACTGACTGCTGCGCCCGTCATTCATTAACAAACTCTGTGTAATGTAGCTTATTGAAATACCGTAACTAAGTTTAAAAATCAAATCACCATTATTGATAAAATGTATATTGCATTATATATATTGATATAGAATTATTTATAATTATTTATAATTTATGATATAGAAGTCAAGTATTTGTTTCTAAATGGTGGTAGCGCTAGATTAGGGCTTGACGATATGGCCAAAATGTATATCACAATATATTTCTTATTTTGGTCAATACAGTATAATTCCGATATTGATATGGCAACGGTGGTTGTTTAAAGGCTGCTCCAATAATACTTTGAAAAATGATCCTGAGGTCTATGCCCAACTGTGACCAATCAGAGCCAATTCACAAAGTTCTCTTGTTATAACAGGCAGGTCATGGTCTGCTGGTATCGTGGCAAATTGGAAAACAAAACAAAAATCAAATTCCTTTCTATTTCTTTGAATTCCTCAAGGAATGGTTAGGAATTGCATATTTGAGAAACCCAAAGCGAGGGAGAAAAACCCCCACATATTTTCTTTAGCATATTTTAGCATTTTTCCTCAAGGTGCTCCAGGGTCCTTAGCGATCTGGTTATATCCTCTTTTTTTTCACTTTTACTGGCATTGTTAAGCTTTCCTCCTTCCTGTAATCATTAGACTGTAATTTGGGTAGAACATTGCAATTACAGGGTTTTAAAAGGAGACTCTATTTGCTATGCTTTCTAAGCTGTTCTAAGCTGTTCTTCATTTTCTTGAAGGGATATGTTAACACTGTTCTGATTATAATTAATGGAGTGTGACAGGGTAATACCTGCAATTCTGTCAAAGCAGCCTCCCTTTGAGTTCAAGAGAGGCTGTTGCAATGCTTTGTGACATGACTGGACCTTTGCCCGAGCTTCCTGAGATGAATGTGTCTGCCCTTTTCCCTGCCGCCCCTGCCCCCACACATACACAGATGCGGAGGAGGGTTATGTTGTGACCCAACACAGGCTGGGGTTTCTTTATCATCAGACAGAAGAGGCATCTTCAAAGTAACGCACCTGTGTCATTAAATGTATCGCACAGTGCCCCAGCATCTCTTGGCCTGGATCTGATGGGAAAGACCAGAATGAACAGCACACATCCAGATAGTTTTATCTCACCGCCACTGCATTAGAATTAGCTCAGAGGTATACAGCCCTTTACACCACTTCTCCTCTCTCTGTTGGTCCTTTATGTGACTTGCAATGCATAATCATATGGAAGTACTTTAATTATTAATATGATATTTGCTTTGGTTTATTTACCACTAATGAACAGTGAATGAATTGTTATAAACATTTGCATTACAAAATCTTGATGCAAAGAAAGGCATACTATTTTAAACAATATCTAACAGTAACGATATCCAAAAGCACCTTTCTCTGCCATTTTGGATTCCTCTGTTAGCTGCTACTGTGTATTTGCAGAAGAGGGAGGCTTCACTTTTACCGCAGCCCCTCTTCCTGATGCGCAGATTGATGTCCCCCTATTTTTAAGGCCATGAGAGACTTTTTCGATATAGCATCAATTTTCAGATACAGGGAGGAATTATAAGCCCTGGAATGGAAAACAATTTTGTTCTCGCACTTGCCTTCTTTCTCACGTTCTCTCTTTCTCTCTTCACTTTTTACACGTCCAACACACTGGAACACACTCATGCACACGCGCACACACACGCACGCACACCCACACACACAGCGGTGCCCCTCCCACCCCCCTTCCCAACACAGTTTGGGGGTGACTAATTTCTCTTGGGCTTTGGACTTTGGAGCGAGAGAGGGTGAGAAGGAGAAAATGAAAGCGAGGGGAGAAGCAGTGGTACATTGGCGGCTTAAGGGAAGACGGCCACATGGCAAAGAGTCTGATACCATATCTCATTTGCTCTGTGAGACCCCCGTACCTCTGTTCCCTCTCTGTCCCGTGTCAGGTGAGCCTCACGTGCTCAAAATGCGGATAGTGTCTTGGAGTGTGCTGTTTCAAATTGATATCTTGTTCACCGTCTATCTTCAGGTACTCCAGAGAAAACCACAAGTCTGTTTGTGAAGGAAAGCGTGTGCTGTTTTTATTCAGCATCTTTTTGGATTCTGAATGTGAATCTTGCTGCTATTCTTGTGTTTACTTTCTACGCTATGCCAAGAATCATCAGCTGTCACAGTGTGTGTTCTCATTATACACTAGAGATCAACATGATTTGTTGTTTGTTTGCACTGCACTTGCTACTGAATGAATATGCTTACTCAGTCTCAACGCGGAAAGGTCCGAAATATTTTCACAGCAGCGTTTAACTGTTTAAATGTTTTGCGTTGATACCGTTGGATGGCAGATTCCTGTGACACATTCCAACTGAGTGGGTGTGGGCTGGTGAATCAGTGGTTGATAGCTTTGCACCGGCTCACAAGGAATGTGGACTGTTAAAAACCACACTAATTGAATTGTGCACTGCACAATACAGCGGACATTTTAAAACATAAAGTGGATGTGTTGTGGATGGGGCCATGTGTAAATTGCTTTGACCTTTGACAAGCTTCTGAAAGTCTGTTGAATAGAATGCTTCTTTCTTTTCATTTGGCATGAATAGAAGTTTGTTTTATTATTAGCAAGTGTAGCAAGTTCAGCATGTGCTTGCAGAATTAGCGATAATTAGAATTGCTGTACTGTATATTAAAGTTGTTGTGTTTATGGGACATGTGTGGCATGTCCTTCATTTTCAGTGTCATTGTGTGTTATTTGTAGTGCAACGATAAGGCGTATTAAAGCTGAAAAACATCAGGCATACTAAAGCTGAAAAACATTGGACCCCTGCTAATGGACCATTTATTTTAATGGCGTGAGTGGTTGCAATTTAAAACATGTCAGATCCAGGTCGGGCAAAGACAAGTTGGTGACACAGTCCTCAGAAGGAACCTACACCCATGGATATCAGTGACATGAGGCACTTCACTGCCTTCATGATTAGAAACATAATGGAAACATTTCTCTAGCCCTCCCCCCCCCCCCCCTTCGCCCCTTGTATGTCTCTTAACACCTTTTCCCCATGCCCTAATTCATTGAACCTTTTAAGGCAGCATGCCTCAATTATTCATGTCTCTGAGCCGCCTGCGATCTGGACCGGGCGTCCCATGGCACCACGCTAGCAGCAGTGTGTCTGGACGGACACGTTCTATTTCCTAGACCGCTCATTAATTGATGCCTCAGACGGTGCCAGAGGTCTAATGCACTCTCTCTCTCTCTCTAGCTCTCTCTAGCTCTAACTCTCTCTCTCTCTCACTCTAACGCTCTTTACGTCTTCATAACGGTCTATATCTATACCTACCTCTCTCCAACTCTCGTTCTCTCTAACTTGCATGGCCCTTCTAGGATGCCCTCTATTACTGTGGCATGTGCTCAGAGAAGGGTGACGTCTGGAGGTTTCCCTGAATCAGTTTAGAGTGCGTTTGCACCTCCAGCCTCGAGTGCAGAGATTGTGTTAAACATGGGGCGAGAGCTCCGGGAAAACCCCAGTCTGCCGCCCACACGGCAGGAGTCAAGGCTGGCATAAGTGGGAAACATACATCTCTCTCTTTCTATTTCTTTTTTTCCCCTACCCGCTTTCTCCCCGCCTCAATCTCTCCCTTCCTCCCTGGCCTCCTTTCATTCCTCCAGAGCCAGGCCCTACATTCTCCTCCTCCCCCGTCGGGCTGTGTGTGTGGGCGGTGCATGTATACCTCCGCTGCCTCGTTTACGGGTGTGTGCGGAGCATAAAGGGGGAGGTTTGGTGGGTTTCACAGAGATCATTATGCTGAGCGTTTACCGCTGGGAACAGAGCATGAAGTGTAAAGGAGAATGAACAGTGAAGTAATTAAGAGATTCACCAACCAGAGAGAATACTTTCATGAAGAGATCAGGAGGAATGGTTAAGGCAGGAGGGCAGCTATCTTTTCCAGCTTTGGTTAGCGATGTATGATACAGTTTTTTTTTTGGTGTGGTTTCCTCCGCTATCCAGATTCATTGAATGTAATAGAAACAAACTAACACACCCAAAAGTGCTTACTCTAAACAATATGTAATGCTAACACTGTAAAAAAAAACAGGTAATTTATTTGTTCTAGTCAACTTCCTCGTTTCTTGGTCCACAGGCTGGATGACGCAAGATACCTCTACAATAGGGGTAACGTCAGCCACTTTGAGCTACAGTATTACATTGCTTAGCAAGGGTATGCTGACCATGCTACATTCTATATGTATACATCATGCAGTTATAATGATCTAAAACAGCTTGGGAAGATACGGTGGATGCACTGTACTTTACTCTTCTTGGCAGAAAAGTGAAACACTTTTGTGTCCTGAATGTGGGTGTATTTTCTCATACATTAGGACCAGGACCACGGGTCATATCGGCAAGACTAACTTTCAGGGAAAATGGTGGTCCTACATTTACATTTACAGCATTAAGGGCTCGTGTCCACTAAACAAAAAAAATCCAACAATATCTGCGTTTACACGGACCCTATAATTTCTACTGAAATCGTGTTATGACAAAGCTGGTTTTAGCATTTCTGCTAGCAGGACACGTGTTGACGCATGTTTAACATCTTTTCCGATACATTGCGACGGCACAAGTAAACACCAGGCCCGATTAGATGGCATTCCATGTAAACAGGTTACCCGACATCTTTAACAAAAAAGTGTCCATGTAAACCCAACTAGTGACTACTCCAGCTACTGCTCTATCTTCAACTGAAAGCACCAAGGGAGAGCAGCGCTAAAAACAAAAGTAGGCACTCTCAGTGCTAAACACGGATTTGGTGGACACAGGCCTTTAGAAGACACTTTTATCCAAAGTGAGTTAGTACATTGTCAATAGAGTCAGGTCAGACACAAGCAATTGCACGTTTCTTTCTTATTTAATTGCATTAATACATTGTGCTGTGCTCTGTGCTGTTGGGCTGCTGGGCCACTCTGTGAGCTTAACAGTTTGTAAAGCTATTTGCTGCTGTACAACATAATAGATTTAATAATAATACCCTAATGGGGATAGCATAACATGTGGCGACTATAGGCCATTTGCTGTACCTGATGCTGTTGGCTTTTGTGTTGTCAGGCTCGAGCCATAGCTTGACTCTTGACTAGAGGTTGCCGGCATTGTTTCAGAATGGGGCCGCAAAGACATCATGCCGTGTAGGTTTTGACCTCCAGTCCACACTACAGGACACATTTACTGTAGTTCAAGGGCTTTGCATTTTGATTAGGCAATTCTTGATCCTGCAGGGTACAAGGAAAGGAACTCTTGAATGCTGGGCCCTCCATTGTGCAACACAAAGCCTCCAGCACACAGCCTGTCATGGACACCCCTGTGCGGGCTTGACCACTGTATTAGAACTGTGCAAGAAATCAATTCAGGAAATATAGAGGCAATTATTTTGTCTCCCACATTCTCTGACAAAGTATGTGCTAACTGAGCCACGAAGAAAACACAAAATTAAAGAGAAGAAAATAAATATGCCTCCTCAGTGGGGATTGGGCACTGCATATAGAACATGTGGGTGATTTGAAGACTGTATACTCCTGCAGACCAGCTGTAATTAACGAAGACTGTGCAGATATTGATTTGCTGAAACCTGTGTACATATTCTACTTCAGAAGGGCTGGGTTAAATTCATACAGCATTGTGAATAATCCAGTATAGTAACTATTATAACAGTGTTATAATAGAATATCAGAACAGCCGATCTGGGCATCAACATCCAAAGACAAATAAATCAAATACAGTAAGGACGTTTACAATGTTTATGTTACCGTAGATTTGTAAGTACATAGTACATAGTAAGTACTGTACCTGCCTTTTACAAACAGTTTCAATTTGACTAACTATGTTTTTAATTTTACACTCTGGACCTGGGTCAGTATGTCAGATTTCCATTAAAAAAAATTATTCATAAAGATAGCTTTGTAAAAAAACAGATATTTGGTTAGGCATGTATTTATTTTTGTGAGTTAAATTTGCTAGCAACATTTGCAATATACCACAGAACACTATTGTTTCAGATTTTTTCAACTATTTCTCATATTTTTCATCTGCTTTTGTCAGTTAGGGAATTTACACCATAATTTAATTTTGGAACTTCATTATCCACATTAATCTCCAATGCAATTCTTTTCTAACTGTTATTTTGCTATTAAATGAGGTGTGCAGTAATCAGCTGTTAGCCTCGAGCAACACAGGCCAAATGGTAGGGTAATATAGGTCCTCTTATGCAAAGATCCACAGCCACACTCTTTATTAGCATCTGGGAACATACCCATAATCCTCTGGATAATTAAAACGAGCACTTTTCCACGGTATGGCCGCTATTATCATCAAATGATGTTTCAATGAGGAGAAAGAGAGTGCATATTGCTGGATAGTGGAAAAAATAGAGATGGAGAGAGATAGAGGCAAGCCTGACAGTTTGACAGTTAACAGTTTGTGGAGACTCTGTGGACTTAATGGTCTCAGACTAGAGAGACAGTGATTCTCTATCAAAATATGGTACTTTTTGCCCCAAAGCCCCCTCAGGCTCCTTTGGGAACACAGTGCTAGACAGTGAGTGGGACATTTGCATTACACACATAGTTATAAAGACCTTTCTTCACAACATTGAGGCTGGTCCAGACAGTGAGGCTACATGCTGTATACGTTATGTGTCCCCTCAAAATATGCATGCCCTGTGACATATAGCTTCTGCAGTTCACTGCTAATGGAGTGGTTTTCTGCCTAATGTAGTCTATATGCTCCAGTAGACAGCCAAGTTCATAATATGCAATGGTGGCAGATGTGCTTTCTCATTTGAATACTTTACAGAACTAATGGCTACACTATATTTACCATGTTGCATTTCATTTCATTGCCAAGTGAACATGGGCTGAATTGAAACAAGTTGTCTGTGTTTGTTTATGTGGTATTTCTCAAATGTTTCTGAGAATGTTCCACGTTAAATTAAAGAATTGTTTTTGTATGTTTTTCATCAATATGAACATGACATTTGCTCCCACACGCCTCATCTGCAAAGCCTCTGCAGTGTCAATAGATTTGGGCAGGGTTGCCCTCTTATAATCAATGAGTTATATGGTCAGTTTGGTCTATGTCAACAAAAACCTGTTGTTTTATTTGGCTTACTGTACTTCCTAAAAATTCATATTCACATTTCGGCAGTACATTTAAAGAGGTCTTTCTGACATAGAGAATGTCACAGATGTATTGATGAATGCAACGAATGGATTAGCTTTTCTTCAGCAAAAGACAGCCTTATTGTTTGGCATGTGCAGTATAGTGAGCGTGTTTATGTTTTTAAGGCACAACTCTGCTTCATAAGGTCCAACGGTGGAGCTCACTGAATAGGAGCTGGAACGCACCTATTCATCACTTTGAAGCAGGGAGTTCATTAAAATAGCCCAGGCCTTCCCCTCTGTGGCGTTCTGAACCTGCGCCAGCCCTGCTCACTTAACAAGCGGCTCAGGAAGTGATGTCCACACACACATGTGCACGCACATGCACACACACACAAACTCCAGAGCCATAGGCGATAAGGCTATACGCACAGAGCTAAGAGAGACAGTGTGCCGTGTATACATGTATGCATTTGTCGGCACGCACCTTACCACGATCATACTCAAGCTGTGAAAATCCATCCATTCAGTCTGGTCCTGATCAGTTTGATCCAGAGGTCAGAATATATATATATATATATATATATGTGTGTGTGTGTTGAAGTATCTATCTATCTATCTATCTATCTATCTATCTATCTATCTATCTATCTATCTATCTATCTCTCTCTCTCTCTCTCTCTTTTATGGTAAGATGTGTGTGCGCTATACTTGACCACTGTGTTGTATTACAATGTGACTGGATTGTGCGCTAACAGATGTGGCATTTAAGTGGCCTGCTTTTTCGGGCGCAGGTGGCTGTGATAGATCATAAATGTCACCCATAGCTTTGCTCTGCTCTGTGTTAATGCCACACTGGCTTCTTGTTTGAGCTTCATGTGCCTCCACACATACCCGGCCGACCCTCACAAGACAATAGGACGAGTGTGTGTTCGGCTGTGTGCCGTGTGCACACACCACCTGAATGCTTATTTTTATACTGTTTAAATGCACACAGGCGTGTGTGTGTGTGTACACACACACTCATTCACCCATTAACATATTATTCACACACACTGTACACGGTCAAACACACGCCTTTAGCAGAGCCCGCAGGGACATACCTGAGGAGAACAGACATGACGAAATACGCTTTTCACACTCAGATCCCAAAGCACGTTACTGTAAGGTGGGTCTCTAATGACCTGGAATCTAGCCGCTAGCTTCTATCAGAACATGGTAAGTGTGTGTGGCACAAAGCCTAGTAAGATTTAATGCTCAACCAAAACACGTAAACTCATGTTCCCAAGATCCGACCTCTCCTTGTTCCATTGCATGTGACACCAAAGGCTGATGTTTCTGCATCAAAGCTACGCCGTGGGGTCTGTGTAGACCCTACCCTGACCCTACATAGACCCTATACTGTAGCCTGATGCGCACCTCCTACATATAAGGGCGACACAGACAACTGTCTTGCAGATGCAAGGCCATATGTCAGAGTGCGTTGGAGTTTTTATAGTTTGACATGTCCAGGTAGAATGTTGGTGTCAGTTGGGCACAGTCTGGGCAGTGTGCAAGCACCTTCACTCATGACTAGACTAGGGTATTTCCAGCCAAAATGCAATTGGCTAAAATGCTTTTTCTACCGGAAAAAATAGTTTCCCATGGACAATATTGGTGTAAGGAGATTTGCTGGGAACACATGTTTTTCTATGCTTAGCTCAGTTAGTTTAAGCTATATTCTCTATTCAATTACGTGAGTTTAGGACATCCATTTCCGTGTAGTGGGGCTTTGCATGTGCAGTAAGCACACATAGGTCTGCGCAACCGACACACTGGTGCAGATATAAATGCTCACGACAGCGTAGGCCACATGCATGGTCTACTGTTATGCCTCCCCGTATTTCTGACGCAGAAGCACCAATTGGCCTTTATAACCCAATGCAATTGCAACCGGCGCAATTGCAACCGGCGCAAAAGCGGCACAAAGTTTGACAAAGTTGTTATATTCCGGTCCAGTGCCTGCTCTGTTTTCATATGGTAGCAGATGCACTTGTACATCTGCATTGGTGGAATCCCGCTGTTGGTCTGCTTGCACGCTCTCACTTAGTGAACCAGCAGATCAGCTCTACAAAGAAGTGCTCTTTCTTACAACTCAGTACTGCGTCTTGATTTTGACAATAATTTGAGTGATGTCATGCATACTTTCTCTCTCTATCCTCTCTCTCTTCTTCTACCCACCCCTTCTTCTCTCTCTCCCTCCACCCCGTCTCTTCCCTCTCGTTCTCTCACACTCCCC
>JAODLL010059730.1:0-18106 GCA_026546735.1 Forbesichthys agassizii | reverse complement strand
CATGCTTTGCGTTTGCACATGTTGTACAATGGTGGGCCCGAAACTAAAGCAGCTCCGCTATTTTTCTCCGCTTTAATTGATCCGTGTTCACATGTAGCATTTTCACTGTGTCCTGCAATGTTTTCGTTGACGCTTTGCACCAATGCATGCTCGTCTGGTATTTACCGCGTCACAGGCTATAAACCGGGCCAAATGAATCTGCTACAGACATATCAGCGGATGTATTAGGATAGGTACACACAAAAACACACCATGCCACACATTTGTCTTCTTCTTTTGGTTTCAGGATTACTAAACGCGTTCGCAGCTCATTGCTGCCTGTCATAGTCCATTGATGGCACTATTTTTCAGACAGGAGCATAGTTATATAGGTATATTTTTCCGAGTCGACGGTACATTTAGCAAATCGACGTATTTAATAACTGGTGACGTCGGTTACGTCCCAGCACTAATCGAGAGCATCTACCAGCAGCTTGGTTAATGTGTCAAGTTAATGGCGAATAATTATAGGATTCCACTATTCCAAGTCTCTCAGGCTTTTGCACAACAGCCACACCCACATGCGTCCAGTTTACACTGAGGTGTTCTACAACTGAAATTGAATTTGATAGACAAAGTAAAGGCAGAAACGTTGGGTAGACTATTGGCATCAAATTCCAGGTATTCCTACCAATATGGGGTCAAATGTGACTATTACCATACCCCATCATTATCCTCACCAACAGGCACTACGAGAGTTATGTGTAGTCACTTAGACTAATTTCAACACATTATTAGGTCTGGGCTACTACATTACATTTACAAACATGCTATGTCATGTCTTGGCTGTAGAATAGTTAACTAATATACAGTATACTGACTGATTCGTTTAGTGGTTATAGAGTATATTGAGCTAATGTAAAGTGGTCAAGGGTGCAATCCCCTCATGGGCCACATGGGGGCAGTTGGTGGGCCACCAATTGAATAGGCCTGGACTATACATGATTGAAGTGTTCAACCACACTAAAAAGGTCAGTGATTGTAAGCAAATACACTGTCAATTTCTATTAATAGTCGTTAGCCGACTGTTCTTTGTGCTTGCTGAAGAAACAAAGTGGTGCAACCTATCTTAGCTTTGGCAATGTGGGGGTGGAGCATCAGAGGGAGCATCCTAGTATTGAAGTGAGAATTTTCGTTTTGATCTAGTTGTGGGATAGCTAAAGCTAGCCCACTAATGTTATTCCTTTCTCTGATCATCACTGGGTTTTTGATACAAACGAGAAAAAAACAGGTAATTCTGGTTCAAAAGAGATTCCTAGATGAATTGTGTGAAACAAAATTTGCGATATCAAATCTCGTATGACTGTTCACGAAATGACATTGTTACATTTTTGAATGTCATATGCATTATTGCCGCTCCACTAAAGACCAAAAAAAAGACCAACTGGCAAAGTATCCCCATGGTTAAATACAGCTAATGTTAAGGTCTTGAAAAGGTTATGTAGATCAGCAGAAAGAAAATGGCGTAACACTGGATTTACAGTTTACCGTATTTACAAAGACGGCAATCCGCCTATCAAAACGGGATTATTTCACAAACATCTCAGAGAATGCTGGAAACCCCAGAGTACTGTTGTCCATTATTGACCAGTTTCTGAAAACTGCCCCTAAACCCCCACAGCCCTTTGCCTCAAAGTGTGAAGAGCTAGCATTATTATTAATGAACAAAATAGTCTTAATTAGAGCCATCATTCCTACTACTACTTTTATTCATTGACAGTAACCCATGCAGTAGTAATTATGTAACTATGGGAACGTTTACTTCTGTTACACTTAGTGAGCTTTGCGAGATTGTCACTGAAAGTAACTGTTCCCCCTCATGTATTGACCCTGTGCCAACATCATTCTTTAAGCGGGTGTTTGACAGTCTGTCAGGTCATGTTTTGAAGATTATCAATACCTCACTTGAAACTATCATTTTTTCTGATGCGTTCAAACCAGCTGTTGTAAAACCTTTAAGAAATCCAACCTAGATGTTAATGCAATGACCAACTACAGGTCAAAATCAAACTTGCCATTTATTAGTAAGATAAGTAAGACTGGAAAAGATATTCTCAGTTCAAGTAAACACCTTTCTTAAAGAAAACAGTATCTATAAGGAATTTCAATCAGGGTTAAGAGCACATCACAGCTCTGAAACGACTCACCGAAATAAACAATGATCTCCATCTTAATAAATCCTGATCAGAAGAAGGACTCAATACTTATTCTCCTAGACTTTAGTGCAGCATTTGATAATAATATCTTAATAAATCTGCTTCAGATATTAGTGGGTCTCTGATAATGTGTAAAATTGGTTTCAAACCTACATTAAAGAAAGGAAGTTTTGGAGAACATGTCAGAGACAACATTTCGTTTGGGGTTACACAGGGAAGTTTCCTTGGCCCATTATTATTTTCACTATACATGCTGCCACTCGATATAATTAAGGAACACAAAGTATCTTTCCATAGTTACGCGGATGACACAACTGTACATCTCTACTGAACCGAATGATCCTGCAGCTGTAAAAGACAATGGATTTTAACCATTACTGTCTTTTGGCAATAAATAAATGGTTAAGTAATAACTTCTTAAAGATAAATAAGGACAAAACTAAAATCCTACTTGCCGGCCCTAAACAAAACAGGAAATGTTGGCTAATCTAGGAAATCTAACACCCTGTCTGAAATTGGACTCCAGTCTTCGAGTCGTGTTGGACTCAGATCTAAGATTTAGGTCCCACATCAACAGGGTAGTGAAAATATCACTCTTTCATCTGAGATTTCTCTGATGTAATTTGGTGTTCACCGGTCTCCCAAAAAAAACCTAATGAGACTACAGCTCATTCAAACCTCTGCAGCTAGGCTTTTAACAAGGTCCTTCTCCTTACATATAAGGTGCTACATGGGCTATGACCAATATCGCTCAAGCAATGGTCAACTACACACCCTCCAGAACACTAAGGTCATCTGACAGTGGTTTGCTGAAAGTAAGCTAGTAAGAGCAATAAGAAAATCGGCGATGCAGCCTTTATTAACTATGCCCCTAAGCTATGGAACTCACTACCTATAGCTATCGGGGAATCCAGCTAAGTAAATATCTTCAAAAATAAAACTTAAAAACTCAACTCAAATTAGCTTTTAGCTAGCTTGTATCTGCAATACTCTGCACTGCTGAACTTGGTAATTTCTACACTGAGGTAAGTGGGTACAAGGGAATATAACCATCCATAAAAGACTAGATACTGAAATTGCTACTGGAATATGTACTTCCTCCACCAGATTAGCATGGCGATATACGCTTGGTGCTGACGTTCTGACAAAGCAACAGAAAGGATAAGGTTTTAATTTCTATAATCTGATTACTTTAACCATTTTTATTAATGTATGTCATTTCAGTATGTTATGTATATTTATTGTATTCCTTTGCGCAACTTTTTTTCTTATTGTTTTAATCTGATTCCTTTAACTATTTTATTAATGTTATTCTCTGTAGCTCTGTATTTATGGGAAGGGAATATTCTCTGTATAGCACTTTGAACTGCAATTCTGTATGAAAAGTGCTATATAAATAAAGATTATTATTAATGGATAGTGTTTGACACCACGTTCCAGATATCGCAGGTTCAAACCCCACACTTTACTTTACTCACTGAAAAATTATATATATATATAATATGTTATAATGGAAATAATTAAAATATAAAAACTATTTGCTGAATAAAAAGGTTTGCAGTTTGAATCTCACCACTGGCTCCAAAAACTGTACTTAGTACAGCTCATAATTTTCAAACTACATTTAAATATATACAATTTAAAAAATAAGCAAAGGCCATTTTAGTTTTATGAGGGACCCTGCAGGGGGAGTGGGCGGGGCTGCTAGGCCAAGCAGTTTCTCGAAAAACTGCAAAAAAGTTCATATTATAGTTACAGTAGGACATTTGTTAAGTTGATAAAAAATATACTGTGTTTACATTCCTTATCAGCCTGATCTTGTTTGCTCAGTACTGGGGCAGTGTAATATAACTCCTACAGGTATGCTAGTACAACATAATTCATATGGAGAACGGTGTATATTTAAATTCCCACACACGCTGGAAAGAGGAGCCACATGTTTGAGTATATGGCATAGTTTTACTTTCACATTATTCAGTACAGAGTAAATCTTAAATCTAACACGTATTTAACATATTTTTTTGTTTCTAAACACCAATACACAGGGCTGCATTAGCTAGCGGATACTGCATAGACGCACACACGCATAACAAAATTGACTACCCCCCCCCACGCTGCTACAATGGTCATAGTATTAGGAATGCAACCTAGGATGGGACAACTGTATATCTAATCTGATCATGTCATCAGGTAATTGTTTTTTACATTAACACATGTGCACACACACACACTTATAAACACACAATGTCCACCCATAGGAACAGAATCCTGTGTAGTTATAATTGACAACTGTGTGGACTCCCAACTGTGTTTGTGGGCATGTGTGTTTTAATGTAAAAAGATTATCATTATAATATCATAAACTTGTGAAATGTAAAGGAACAAGCGCTGTAGGGTTAGTCATAAAAATCTTGACAGATTTTTACTGTGTGTGTGTGTGTGTGTGTGACACACAGGCCGCTTGCTGTACAATTGCACAGCAAATGTGGTGTGGTTTTCCTTTTTTGGTCATACTAGACTTCCAGTAAAAGCGGCAACAATGTTAATGTAAGACTGACATTTCTCTCGATAATTTCCACTCACTGCCCCAGAGGACCATGGGTAATTTAAAGGCCCTAAATCACTTTGCTCAATCACCGGACATTTTAAGATGCAAAATTTAACCCAAAAACCAAGACCAGAACCAGACTTGATTGCTTGTTTCAACATTGTAAAAGCAGCCAGCTACCCTGATACTATGTCCCCGATAGCTTCTCTCAATAGTTTCTGCGCACTGCCCCTGAGCACCATGGGTAATTTAAAGGCCCTAAATCACTGGACATTTTAAGATGCAAAATTTTACCCAAAGACAAAGACCAGAACCAGACTTCATCGTTTTTTTCAACATTGTAAAAGCAGCCAGCTACCTTGATACTATGTCCCCATTAACTTTAGCCCTGTCTTTCTCCACAACTCCTTCATGTACATTTTCCTGCCACCTTCAGATGCCATGAATAAGCAGTAATAGGTTGTCGAGCTAAGCAAGACATTACATTGTTTGTGTAAAAACAAAAAATTCGCTTAGAACCCCACCCACAATCAAAAACAAAACCAAAACCAAAACAAGGCTATTTCATGACATTATTTGATAGATTTCACTAACACCAGAAGAATTATTAGTGTCTTCTGGGTCCATCTAAAGTGCACTGGCCTTTTTCTCTGGAATCAAGTAAGGGCAGAGAATGGGAATGTCAGATTAGCAATCCTTCAGCAAAAAAGCAAAGCAATAACCTGAATTGTGTTTGTGTTTGAGGGGGTTGCTAGTGCGTAGTCTGGACCCCTGGAGTCTGACTATTAGTGTGATTATGGTTTTAGCACCCCAACTATGTTAAGCCTATGGTCTCCCTTTGTCATGGCCTTGAGCCAGTTTGTGACACTAATAAGTAGATATCTATGCCCAAAAGATTACTTCTGAGCATGTTTGTGCAAGTGCATGTGTGTCTGAGAGAAAGAGGTTCTATTATTTGAATTAATGAATTAAATGGTTCCACACACCCACATCATCACACACGGCAGAAGCCATCACAACTACAGGAGCACTGGGACTTGGTGGACAGGCAGGACCAAGCAGAATGGGACACGCCAGCACATTACACACGTGTATTCTCACTCACACACATACACCATTGCAGGCATACACTAATGTACACAGGTAAACACCAATAAAAACAGAAATTATAGCATTGATAATAAACAGGAATATAAGTGGAACTGGAATCATAATCTGTGACAATGACAATAATATGACTGCCACAGCTCAGCGACAACTGCTTATCCCTTATATAGATTACACCATTTCTCATAGAATCTCTGGAGGAGGGTGGTGTGTGTGTGTGTGTGTGTGTGTGTGTGTGTGTGTGTGTGTGTGTGTGTGGGGGTTCTGAATGCTGGTCTTTGTTTCACTGGGGATAGATGGCAGGGTGGAAGAGAGATGTACACCTCTACACTAGAACTGTTCAGCCAGTAGCTCACACAGGCGCTTAGACACTGTGTCCTTGCTGCAGCGCAGAGTCAGTCGATACATCTGGACACAGACAGACAAGGTAGAGAGTGAGAGAGACAGAGTTGAGAGAGACAGAGAAGGGAAGGGATCCATTACAATACACAGCAGGCCGGTGGGATGACCTTGACATAACATAATTCCTCAATATTACAACAAAGTACCTCTTATGCAATTCGCCTACATAGTTAATGGTGAGGTCTTAAGTTAATGAAACTTACAGAAATTTTACAATTATTGTTGGAAAATATTAAACAAATTACACAATTAAAACATTGGAAGCAAAACAGATGTGATCCTGCCAGACAGTGTTAAACATCAGTATAGTTAACCCTCGTGTCCTCCTCAAATGCATTACTCTTTCGACACCCTAATGTAAAAAGGTACAAAAATGTACAATGTATTTTTACTGTAGCGCCAGATACTCCCCCTGGACAACTTCATGGCCAAAAATGCCTAATTAGCTTCCATTAAAACCATATTTTTTTTATATCATTGCCATTACAGTATACAACTATGCATTCTGTAATGTCAGCATTTTATTTTGAAGTAAAATATTTATATTAGACATTTTCACTCTATTCCACCACCAGATTCAAAATGTTTCCCATTGTAGACTAATGCATGAAATTCTTGTATATTTGCCATTGATATTAATGGAGCCATGTGACTAGGGGGTTCCAATAGTGATTTGTTCAGGTCTTTCTTCTCCTCTGCTCAATAATAAAATGACCCCTCAGCCAAGCTGCATATTTATATTTTATATGCTTTTTGTTTTTGAGTACAGCAAAGGCAAGAGGCCACGTTTTTACTCAAGCACCTCTTCAAAGACACATCCCTCAAAAGATGCCCTTTTTTCACCCTTGAAATAATCAGTGCGTGCTTACATTCACTCGCTCACTCTTTCACACAGACGTATGTATGCACGCATGCACAAACAAAACATCTGTTGATCTCTGATCATTCACGTAAATTGACTAGCAGAACGAGAAGTTTGCCTTCCAGCTCAGCTCTCTTTTCGTCACAACGGTGTGGTAAAGTGAATGCAGTACCACCCCAGCTGCTCCAATTCTCTTGCAATCTCCCACTCCAATGTCCTCTCACTCATGAACAAGAACCCGAGGTACTTTAACTTCTTTCTCCGGATGAAGGACTCATTCACTACCCAGAGTAGGCACTCCATCGGTTTCCTGCTGAGAACCCCGGCCTCTGACAGAGGAGCTAATGCTCATCCATACCGCTTCACACTCAGCTACTAATCTAGTCAGTGCTCCAGGTCACGGACCGATGATGCTATCAGGACCACATGGCTACATTAATATGAATGGCAAAAATACAAGGATCTCATGATGAGAAAAAAAAAAATACTAAAAATATTTATGTATGATTCCTATAGCAGTTTTTTGTGAACGTAAATTTTTGCCACAAAGTTGTCCAGAGGGAACAAAATGCATAGAGTATAAATTAAATATAAAAGATATTAGATTCAAAATGTTTTACTAAAAAGTCTTTGCAAATCTTTGCAAAGCCACAAACTGTAACACAGCCAGAATTATCACCAAATAAATACAAAATAATTACAAAAATGCCGGAGGAAGGCACAAGGGTTAAGCTATAACAAAATAGAGGTGAGATGGAGATGACCACTTTCATCTCTTTTTTTTGTCCCAACTCATTTAAAATAGGGCCTTTCAAAAAAAGGGGGTATGATACTCTGAGGTTCATAAGCTTTTTAGGGACCCACAACTTGTTTATTATCTTGAATCTAAATGCACCATTTATAACTTCAACAATTGGGAAGTGAGGAGGGAAGCTTGCTGTCAATCCATAGTCTAGATGGCCAGGTCCACCAGTGTGAGAGACAGACAGACATACAGTCAACACAGGACAGGAAGACAGTTACCTGCACGCCAGGCTTGAGGTTCAGCAGCACAGAGAGACACAGAAGTTTGTGAGGGACGCATGAGAGCAGCACAACAGACATGGACAGATTGGCTATGTGTGTTTATATACATGTAATTACCTGTGCCTGTGCATTGGGCTCCAGTCTGAGCAGGCAGCCCACTTGCTGTGACTTGGTCTGAATGACTCCAGCACACACATAGTTTTCTGGGTTGGGGTCCACGTTCTCTAGCAGGGCTGTCCCTAGACCCAACAACTATATACACACACAGTAAAGTCGAACTAAAGAATACTGGAGTTAAACTGGGATACAGTACAATCACAGGTATGGATTAACTGTCAAAGTACTGTTGTGTGTGTGCAGGGTTAGACAAATATAAAAATCTCCACTGACCACATGGGCCACCAAGCCAGTTAATATTGTGGCCAAAATTACTATTGGCCACACAATGTTTATATGCTAAATGTTGCATGTGTCTATACAAAGTAGCAAAAAGTAAATTGTTGCACTGAAATATTGAAACCTCTTCTAATTGTAGGAAGTGATGCTTTACGAGAGCCAACCCGCACGACTCGCAAAAATATGCGGTTATCAACCACCCAAACCATACCTGCAAACCGCCAACTTGAGCCTGTACAGCAATGGCAATATAGAGATAATTTCTAATTTAATGCATATTTCAAAGGGACACACACCGGAGTAGATAATAGAGCCACTAAAGTCCTTATGCCTAATGTCTCTGGAGCCACGGCAGGCTACAGCAAAGTGAGTGAGCAGTAGCCTTGCTAACTAGGACTATTTAATTGTTTTGTTTCTGTTTGCAAAAGATGAGGCATTATACAAGATTGCTAATAGCCCATAGGCAGTAGCGCGTTTGCATATATGCTATTAAATAAACAAAGTTAATGTGGGCTTAACAAATTTTATAGTTCTGCACTTTTCTATCCCATAAAGAAAAGAAAGAGTATGGCTGTTTCTAAATATGCGTTTTCTGTTCTTGCAGACTTGTGAAACGTCATCATTCACTGCCAAGTACTGATCCAATTCACAAGTTTGCATCTAGACCACTGTACATTCTTTAAAATGTAATAAAATAAGTATACTGTAAATGTAATAAATATAAATAAAAAAAGTATACACGATCTAAAAATACGCATTACATGTATAAAATCTATTATAAATAGGTTCTACTATAGCATAAAATTAAATAAAAATAAAGCTGGACACTGGGGCCACTTGCTGTGCATTTGTTGTGGCCAAAATGTAAAAACTCGTGTTCCTAGGGGCATCGGGCAACGTGGAGCCCTGGTGTGTGTGTGTGTGTGTGTGTGTGTGTGCGTGCGCATACATACTGTACCTTAGCTTTAAGTACTTCTGTATCCATGCCATGGTTGGCTTTGAATATCTTTTGTGCTTCTTGCTGAGGCCTACATTTAAAAAGTGAAATAAACAATATAAACTCAGAAGAGTTGTGCCCACTTCATTTAACCAATCACTGATCTGAAAGACCCATTTACTGTTTATAAACAATGACATTAGCCTGCGTGTGCAGTTTTGCTGCATAAGTATGATGGCGTCAATGACTAGTCAAGCTACGCATGAGCATTAACCACCAAAGATCACATTTAATTGCTTGCCATTACATCGGCAAAATGCATATAGACGCTGGTTGACAGTGTGCTAAAATAATCCTGACATGTTGAAATACTGACTTTTTAGCCAGATAACGTAATTTAGCATATTGTTCGCACTGTTTCAATCCAGTGGGCCTAGTTTGCGTATGCCTGTATTTACAACAACTTTTGTCTAAATATTTTACTTCAACATAGTTTTGGGGGGTTTCCTACCTTATTAGTGCATTCCGTCACAGCAGCTTCTAGGCATGCTTTGTTTTTTTTTTGTTAGCAGACAAATATACAAGGGGGTTTCGTGCCAGAATGTGCAAGTCTGGCGAAAACTGACTAAATTGCAAAAGTGCATTTTATGGGATGTATTTAAATTGGTAAAAATTAAGTGAAATAATGTTGAGTCATAAGGATAATTGCAAAAGTGTTAATTTATAAATGTTATATAATGGGGCTTAACGGGACTTCTGCAGCATGAGCTGCGTGCCGAAATGTTTGGGATGTCGGCAGTAAATGGTTCTATACGAATGCTAACACACACGCACTGGCTGAGCTGTTTCCAACGCTGGAAAAAGTCATGTGAGGCCATTTCAGTGGGTTGGAAGAACTTGTTGATGGTGACTGGCAGCTTCAGTGTGAGATTCTGCAATGCTCCTCCATATCTGCACATTAAAAAAAACATAAGAGCAAGATTACCACACTAGCACACCACACAGCACGCAGTGAGAACACACCATCTGTGTCTCAGTTTGGAACTAACCAAATCTTTGGAAGTTTATTTATATTCACCTTATTTTCCATGACAACAGGGAGGGCGCCATATTTTTTATTTTGTCCTCGAACTTTCGTTGCGCTATGTATCCCATTGATAATATACGCACATTCATTGAGATCACAGCGACAATTCACATTGTGAGTGCTATAATATTTATATATTTTTTTTATATATAGTTATATGAGTAGCCTATATGCTCTGTTAGAGGGTGTAAACATAATTGGAATAAGAGTATTTCATTTTAACAGCAGTGTTGCAAAGTGCAACACAAAACGATCAGTGTCCACCGCCTTCCATAGAGGACCCACCTGCGTCTATGAAAGCGTTAACCAACACCAGAACCGCCAGAGAAGTGGCTGTTATGAAGCTCTGGCGACAGGGACAAGTCGGTGCTTGTCAGGCTTGCGGGTAATGTTAAGACCTACGTTACCGTTAGCCAGTTAGCTAACTATCGGTACTGTAACGTTAAGTGGCCTGATGGACGTTTGCTTACAGTAGCATACTATGCTACATAGACAACTTATGATCACTGTTCAGCATCCACATATCAGTGCCGTAGCCTATTTCAGACTTTATTCACTAGTGACATCAAGAGAGGACTGCTCTGAAATTAATAGAAACGTTAATTAAATGTGCTTGGTATTATTTGTCACAGATGCGTCAACCAGCAACGTAGCAGAGGATGCCCACTGATGTAAGGCGGTCCAAAAGCTAATCTGTATGCTGCCAGTGCATAATTTAACCTGCATTTTGTGTGATCAGGCAACACAGTATTTAGTACAAATGCATGAATGTCTAAGAAATTACTTTTTTTCCCCCCTTTACACAATTGTGTTTAGATGCATATTTAAATTGATGTTTACGTACACAGGGAATGGGATAGCCTTGCCTACACACAGGGATCAGGTAATGGTAACTCATATATTGCAGTATGACATTGAAGTTTTGTGCATCACAAACCTGTCAGTAACAGTCCACGTTAATCTTGAAAAACATTTATTGACAAACATTCATACCAGTTAAATCAGTGTATTATCTTAACAAGTTAAAGAAATGGTTAGTCTTAAGAAAATAATGTAAACATGTTGAAATATATTTCTTTGGCACAAAAAAGATATTAGCAAATATATACAACATGCAAAATCATAAAAACATAATTGATGTACTTCTGTGTTATTCTGTTCTCTTACTACAAATAGTCTAAAATACAGATTAAGGACATTACGTTAAGTCACTACTAGCAATTTAGTTTATATATAATACATTTTATTTAAGGACGCGTTTCAAGACACAAGGACATCTTACATTACAAATACCCAATAAAATAATTTGACTGAAACACCATACATATTAGACATAAGATACAAATAAAAAGTGTGAAGTCAAATAAAGGAGACTGAGCAGGGATTTAAAATAAAAATTGGTTTGTTGTAATCAGATATGGGGGGGCGGGGGTCAGTTATATTGTCTGGGGAATATATAAAACAGGTTGGGAGCCAGGGAGTTTAAAATCAAGGCATTCAATTTAGCCTAAGGGGATAGGTAAATAAACAGATTTGACTTTCAGTTCTATTTAGAACAAAGCATCAGGTGGTATCACTACTAAATATTAAAAACTAGGATGATGTATAGGGACAGTCTCATAGTGCTGTCTTATCTTATTCTTTAATTACAGCCACGCCAGCACAACAAACGAGGCACACTGGTTTACCACTAATGCAGGTAAACACGTGGGCTGCTCATCAGATGCGTGTCTGGAAAGACCGTGTTTTCATAGTCCACTTTGCGTTTGGCTTTTTTTGTCCGGCAATCCAGCTGACGATGGAGAATAAAAATAACAATCACACATTGCAAACTGTCAAAAAACTGTCAAGAGACAAGGGATCAAAGTATATGATATAATACATGTTTAATGTAACTGGAGAATGTGACCGTATATTCTGCACATGTTCGAATAGAAAACTATGAAGTAACATCACGGTACCGGTAGCTAAATTCATCATATGCAATTCACATATCTACTAGCAGGATACGTGAGAGGATGTCTAGTCTAACTAATAAAATTGTGCACATGAACATAATGTTCCCCGTATGTCGGGTGGTGCACACTACAGTAGAGAATTAGCATGATTACCTTCTACAATACCGTACTGATGCAGCATGACTTCGGGACCTTCCTAGCCGCCGATGCAGCAACACGAAGTCGTCTCCACAGCTCCTCCCTGGGTTCAACATACGTCAAGTGGCTCGGGAAGATGGCTTGACTCGGGTTTACGTTGGCTTTAATATGAAGAATTAACCCTCTGTGTAGGCTTTCCACTTTCCACTATTATACGGTAGCCTAGTGCACTACCCGTAGGCTACGGTACGGTCCGTCAATGTCCACAGACAAAATAATATCGCCATATCTTCCGGACACTTTCATCTCATCCACCCTTTGTGTTATGTTGTCCATGTCGAACTATGTATTGCTTATTTAGTCTCCTGTAACTGATCATTTTAATGTTGATGTCGATTCGGTCAACGTGAGCTAATAACTACAGTAACGTGGCTAAACGGAAGTGCTAGCACAAAAGTGCACAAAAGTGCTTTTCACAAAAAAAGTGGAGAAACAAATTCAGTAAACAATAAGAAAAGGTGCAATACACAATAAAATATGTCATAATAAAATAAATAAAAGCACATAATAAAACAGACTGTAAATAACCAAATTAGCCATATGCCTGTTTTAAAAAAGTGAGTTAGCTGCCTTCTAAAAGATTCAACAGATTTTTAGCATCCAATTACTGGGGAAAAATTCACTCTAGAAATAATGTATGGAACAATAGTCAAGACAGCGCTGAGCCAGGTCCATCTTACTGCGCTCCGCTTCTTAAATGCTCCCGGTAGAAGTTGATGTCTCGAGAGAATGGAACAAACCCACGTCGGAGCAGGAATGCACCACACGCCGCACTGGCACTCTGATTTTTAAGTCAAACCAATATTTTCTGTCTGACTAAAAACAAGATGCCTGCAAAATCATAGTAATACCATAATAACAAAGAGCTATTGTAACATTGTTACATTTAAAGTAACATATGCTTATCTCTGTAATAGCGATAAAGTGTTTTATATCTGATTTAAGCACCCTCAGCTACAATTAGGATATATCAAAAAGTGAATTCAAGCTTGGTACTGCGATAGGTTGCCAGCTGTGCAATAAGTACATTCGTAAAATTTCCTCACTACTAAATATTCCACGGTCAACTGTTAGTGGTATTATAACAAAGTGGAAGCAATTGGGAACAGAAACTCAGCCACAAAGTGGTAGGCCTTTGCAATCAGAGAATCAGAGGGGGTAAGCGCATGCTGAGGTGCACAGTGTGCAGACTTCGCCAACTTTCTGCAGAGCCAATAGCTACAGACCTCCAAACGTCGTGTGGTAGGGCTGCACGATTGATCGAAAATAAACAGGTGATCTTGATTCATACCTCAATGCGATCTTATTTCTACTGATTCTGCCTTATTTTAATTAGGGACATCAGCTGCATCAAAACAAGCACTCCGGCATAACACCACGTGGTGCAAAGCAGCAAAAAGTAAATACACACCCGGAGTGAAAGAGAGGTTGTATGGCTGTAAAAGCAAGCAATCTCCTTTTAACGCCATTCATATTTTCCTGCTCTAAACACATGCTTTATTAAACCGTTACTGCAAGGTAGGCAATTGTACAGTAGGCTTTAGTCCGCTTTGTTTTAATGTAGTCTACGTTTCTAATCCCGCCTCGAAATGAGAGACGATTCAGACGAATAGGCCATTAATAGATGTGAAATAATTAATACATTGTTTTATATTGCAATGATTTCTGAACTCACCTCGAAATGAGATACAATTCAGACAAATATAAATAGATAAGGCACGAATATTTCAATGCGCTTTGAGCACAATGAGTTTTGTTTGAGTTTGGCCTATGTTAGCTCCTCGCGGCATAGAGACGTAGTTACTCCTGGTATCGTAGGTTCTTAACTTAAACGAGGTAGGAGTCAAGCTTGCAACTCGAATCAATATTTTAGATTAACAGGGAAAATGCTATAACCTACACAAACCTTATGGCAGCATGGCCGTCTCCAAGACAGCAGCATAAATGTCCCCAATGCACTTCCACACTTTACAAATGTACAATATAATTGACAATATAATTCATGCCACATACTGTAGCACATGTTTTTGTGAGCCCCCCCCAACTGGTTTGACTAAGAGTTTTTTCTAGTTCAGTGTTTAATTGTTCAGTGCCAGATTCATGAAGAGATGTGCTAGTCCTGTCAAGAAGACAGGAATAATCATGTTTTGTTACTTTCTGTACCATGTGAATATTATGTTAAGGGGGGAAAAAGAATTATGAGAAAAACCTTCTAAATTCTAAGCAAGACAGTCGTGATTAAAATTTTATCTTGAATCGTGCAGCCTTTGGATTAGCTCAAGAACAGTGCGTCTTACATCACATGCAAGGCATCAAATGCAGTGGACTGCCGCCACTAGAGGAGTGGAGAGACGAATCATGCTTTTGTCTGGCAAATCAATGAATGAGTCTGGGTTTGGCGGTTGCCAGGAGAACAGTACTTGCCTGACTGCATTGTTTATATCAACATATATAAAGAAAAACAATCTGTGCTGACACAAAATATTATTTTACAGTAAAAGACCGTTTTTCATTGCTTTTAGCCTAGTAGTGTGAGTTTGGGTAATCTTGGACACTGAGCAATTATGAATTCTGTGATTTATTCGAATATCTAACACATTAGGCATGATTATACAAGATGTTTTCTAATCACAAAAGAACAAATAATGTAGATGGCATACCAACAGGTAACACCTAGTGATCTTTCTGCCAAAAAATATACTGCCTAAAATGTATAAAATGGGACAAATCACTGTTGTAATCTCAGATAATTGTATTAGTATATAAAAAATAAAAGAATAAAATAAAATATGCACATCAAAGTCAATTATTATCATTAGTAGGGATGTGCGTGATTTGTCGGTTAAACGCTGGGATCTTTGCTAGTCAGCACCATAAATACTAGTCAGTTAAACTTATTTATTGTATTATTACTTTTTCGAAAGTAGTGGCTCAGTTAGTCTCTCCTGCCTCAACCTTCACACGAAACACGTAAAACCACAAGCTGTTGACGCTGCAAGTGAAGTTGGTGGCACTTGATTTTCTCGAATGCATTCTTGGTTCCTAGTAGGGAGGGAGCTGGGACTACTCCAAGGGCGTACTCACACTAGGCTTAGTTGCCTTGAACCGGGCCCGAGCACGATTGTCCCCCCTCTCCATTCCCCCGCTGGCCTGCACTCACACTGCAATTAACATTCAGGACCAGGGCACGCTTACTCCAAAACATTAGGTTGGCTAATTTTGGTTTCAGGACAATTGTTTGTCCACATAATCATTCAACTGGAATATGTCCTTGATGTTCGACGAGCTACCAGCATCCCGTACCTTCAGATACTGAGCACGCAATTTTTTCAGTTTTTGCCGACACTGCTCACATAGTTCATTGATACTCACGAGTAAGTAGATGGTTATTGTGTGTTGTATCCAGTTGCTCCTGAATACGCCCTAATTTACAATAAACATTGCAGTTCTGCCGTAGACCAAAGTTTTCGCTTTGTCGCCATGCTGTTTGCAATGAAACAACTGTTGCATCAATTACTTCAGTTCCGTGCTCTGGCACGTTTGCAACAACACTGATGCGTACCGCGCCCAAGTCCAACCAAACCCTGTCCTGGCCTACCTCTTTCAAGTGGGCCATGGCACGGTCAAACGTGCTGGGCCGAAGCACGGTACGATCACACTAGTCAAAGTAAATTAATTTACTTAAAAAAATAATAAGCTTTAGGTGCCTACTGTACACACAGTAGTATTAATAGGTCTAAATGCATAAAATGAAAGCCAGATGTCATTTGGACCAGGTAAACTGGGACTTCCTAACAACAACGCCTTTGCTTAATCAGACAAAGACAGAAAGTCTCGTGGTTTTATTTACTGCCCACAACAGCCACTGACAACTGAGAGAACAAGAGGTTTGCTAACGTATTTCTGTCACAGCGAACAGAGTAAAAAATACAAAGACAGCCTTAATGCACAGCGCTTACACACATTTTGAACAATAGGCTATAGAATAGCGATGGGGAAAGTGTGTAAGCGCAGGGATATAATACAACATTTTAACAGACTGAAATATTACTCCATGTACATGATTCAATTATTGTGGTGTTTGTTTTAACCGTTCACTATCCAACGCTGCATAAACACATTTTTAACAATAGGCTATAGTATAGCAATCAGGAAAATTTGAAAGTAGATAATAGCACCTTTTAACAGACTGAAATATTACCCCATTTACATTATTAAGCCTTTGCAGTCTCTTTTAAGCGGCCACTATCCAGCGCGTATCTCTTCAAATACATCCATAGTCTCTTCGCTCGGGTTCAAGGTTAAGATTTTTTCGCTGATTTCAGAGTAAACCGTTTAATAATAGATTACATGTAGCAGATTATTGTAAACAGTCAAATATTCAATTTAAATAACCATATACTGGTAACTTGTGAATAAAGTTTGAATTTTAAGTGTGATAGACTACTTCCTCTCTAGCCTTTAGAAGTTAAATAGACTATAGCAGTTCTATTAAGAATGTATTGACATCTCATCTTTCCACAAAATAGAAAAGTATTGATACTGATATCGATAAAGACTGATCGTTACACAGTCTCAAAAATGGCATAAATATAATTAAAAATGAACAATTCCCATCCCTAGTTAGAAAGCCAAACTTGTTTTATAATAAGTTGTCTGTCACACATTATGATACTGTTCTGCTCTGATAAATGCTTATGTGACACCACCGGAGCTGCAATGTTTCGAGCCATTGGTCTGTCATGGTTTATATCATTGATGGTAAGACAACAACTGTTTTCTCAATAGATATTAATTGTTTATTTTTGTGCCCGGGTTTGTCACAATTTCAAGATAGGTGTTCTGGGTCCCGAGAAATAGGCCTATGTGTAACACACGCGTCCCCCAGTACTTACAACATGCTTGATTCATCTGAATATTAAAAATGTTTCCGACATAGGAAAATGACGTCGGTTAGAGGTTCTGGATGTTTATTTCAAGACATTTTCAGTTAATTGTCCAGTCCTGACATTCCAACATTTTAGCGTCAATATCTTTTTAAAGCCTAAATCAAATGTATTGGCATAATATTGTTAGTATCACTGAAAAGAGTAGTCTACATAGATACATTTGATTTTAATCAAACAAATGGCTAAAGCATAGCCTAGAGATAACGAAAGCTATAGGAAGTCATAACTAAACATCATCTTAAAACAATGCATTGACTTATCATGCTGTGTAAGGACATTGTAGTTCCTATAATACCAAATACCATTATGCTGTATTTCCACCATCAGGAGAAATTAGCAGTGCCAGCAGGACAATGCGCTGATCCTTGCACATACCTTTCTATTACAGCAAATACTAGAGTTCTGTTATATCCTGATATGTAGTTCACATCACATTAATCT
>JAODLL010059709.1:0-18111 GCA_026546735.1 Forbesichthys agassizii | reverse complement strand
GGGGCGTTACATTTCACTGTCTCTCTCTCTCTCTCTCTCACGTGCGCCTTTCATCCCTCTGTATTTACATCTTCCGGTACCCTTGCTACATCAATCACTCCGTTCGGCTCTCTCTCCCCCCCTCTCCCCCTCTCTCTCCCCCCCCCCCCCCCTCTCTGTTGTGTTCTGGCTGCGTATTGTTATCTGCAACTCTGTCATGACTTGTCCTGGTGACAATACTGTTTATTCCTGACGGCTGACACACACACACACACACACACACACACACACAGATGAATGCTTTGCGATTTTCAAAGGAACATCTTGTTATTAGCATCTCACATTCAAACGCACAGAGACACGCGGGACGCCTGCTCGTGCACACGCATTCTTACAGTACATGTGCACGCTCCCACACACACACACACAAACACACAGAGAAGCTGAGGTGCTTTTAAAGATGGAAAGATCTGTGAAGCTTTACAAGCTTTCATCTTGAGCAGAGAAAAGCAGGTTTCTGAATAAGCCCCCCCCCCCTGCCTCCTTCCCCATCTCCATTCTCCTCTATGAGAACAAATTAAGGTGGGGATTAATATAAGACACGGCGCGTGTATGTGTGTGTGTTTGTGTGTGTGTGTGTGTGTCAGGCTGCAGGGGGTTTCAGTGTGGTCATATGCCAATGGTTGTGCACGGAGCCACAGTTCCTCTGGGGCTCTCACTGGTCTTTAATTCTCTCTCTCTCCCTCTCTCTCCTTCTCTTCTTTGCCATCTTTCCCAGGTGTTTCTCCTTTTCTCCTCCTCTTTCTTCCGCGCTCCTAGCTGTGCTCGGCATGCCCAAACACCCTGCCCACCGCCCCCCCCTACTCCTCCCCCTCCGCCTCCTCCCAAACCATCCTCACCCCCGACAGAGTTGAGCCAGCATGACGTGAAGTTCCATCATCTCCACTGAGATCCAAATGGATAATTCTGTGCCTACAGGTTCTGAATGCACAACATTGTGTTGAGACGGTCCTCCACGTCTGTCTGCCGGCTGCAAAATGGCCCCAAAACGGCTGCAACTTCACACTTTTCCTCCCCTCCCGTCTCTCTCTGCGCTGATGTCCAAAGTCAACATTGTGCTGGACTGACGTGCGCTCGCTTCGAGCGGGTCGATAGGCCGGGGGAAAAAAATAAAAAAATAAAAAAGGGATTTACTCAAAATTGATTAGATGGTGCTTTACCTTCTCGACGGGAGATTGGAATTGACAGCAGAGGAACGGCATCGGAGGCCCGCCCGCTTTGGCTGCGGCCGGGCGCGGCTCGGTCAATTCCCATCAAGTCAATTGGATGTGGAATTTGTACACGGCTGCCTGATCCAATTCACGGCACTGACGGAGACGTGGAGTGGAATTGAACAGAGGAGTGGACGAGCGAGGTGATGTTATTGGTCTGTTCCTCCACTCAGGGATAGAGAGAGGAAGGTAGAGGAAGAGAGAGAGATGGAGAGAGAGAGGGAGAGAGAGAGGGAGAGAGAGACTCGGGGTGAAAGAAGGGAAGTGCACAGCAGTTGAAGGAGGGACAGCCAGAGCAGGGGGGGTTGCTCTAGTCTCAGAGGTGTGTGTGTGCGTGTGTGTGTGTGCACCTTGTAGGATGCCAGGCCCCATTAGGAGGTGACAAACAGATGTCCGCCTGGCCCAGCGCTGTCTCAGACCCCTAATGAAACACACATCAGGCCAGGTGTAGAGAGCAGGGCACACGCACACACACATACACACACACAAGTAAACACACACACACACACCTTCACACACACGCACACATAAATACACACGTTCACACGCAGACGCACACACACACCACAAACACGCGTAAACACACACACACATTCACACATACACACACACAGGCGTAAACACACGCATTCACACGCACATACATTCACAAACACACACACTACAGTCATATTGAACTTTCCCCACGTTTAATAAGAGGAAATATTCCATTTTGTTGGTTAATTTAATGACACTAATCTATTGTTGTGGCATTGCTCAGCCCTGCCTGGGTGGGTTCCACTTCGTATCAAACACATCTACGGAGCTGGTCAATACTGTATGTCATGGTCTCCCATCAGAGTGTGCTGCTACGATAGATGTGCTCTCAGTTACACTGGAACCAGAGCCATGTAAAGAGAGAGTGGCACCATCTCCGTTCACTATAATGGACCGTTTTTTCACAGCAATGGCGGATCGTGGAGCAAAAATATTTTTTCCTGAAAGTTAGGAGTTAGCCTAAATACTAAAAGTTCTATATACATTTTATTTTAAATGGAAATCGGTGCATTTATTGACTACTAATTACCAAATAATGAAGATATATATATATATATATATATATATATATTTATATAAAAAACTTAGCCATAGGTTTAGCCTCTCCATGAACCATGTGATCGTTGACAATTTCGATCTTCCGTCGGCTTATCTCTGTTATTTCCATGGTTCTGACTGGACCCACAGAATGTTCAAAAGAACAGGAGGCCATGTTTGCCCCCCTGACAAGACAGGGCAGCTACGGTACATGGTCAAATGATTCACTTTAATGTAATATATCAATAGCAAGACCCACAGTGAGATAGACAGAACTGTAAAAGCTGAAAAATATTGTAACAGAAGAAAGGAAGAGGTAAAGTATAGCTACACAAAGAAAATAACACATCGCAAAAGTTTCAGAGAAATATAAGTATGTGAGCTTCTAACAAAAGACTGAAAAGAAAATGAATAATATTAATAAAAAATAAAAAAATAAAAGTCCACAAGGAAATTGAGCAGGATGGAGGATGAAAGAACAACGTTCCAGCTCCACGCCATTAAACGGCGATATACAACATCAATCGCTATCTCCTTTTCCCCCCGCAGTGCTAGAAAATGACGTAGTGCTACTAATAAACCGCTAGCGTCGCGGAGCAGCACCTCCTTTAAAGCGTCTCCAGCACGAATCTTATTCCCTCCTCAATGAATCAGCGCCTGGGAGGAGCTTGGGAGGAGGTCACGCGGAGTAGCGTGGTAAGCATTGTCATCAACACCTATGGACGCCTTGCCTTAGGAACCCCAGGCCGCCGGAGGAGAGGGTACGGAGAGGCAGATTGTGTCAAGCCCTCCCTGCCCAACCCCCCCAACACAATGCCCCCCTTACAGGCCTTTGCTGCGATGCAATCTTTTTTAAGAGGTTTTCATCAGTGGAGAAGAATGCATTCTCTCCGCGTGGCGGTGGGACAAGGAACAAGTGACTTTATCAAATCTATATTTCTCTCTGTGTCGCTTTGAAAGAGGCAGGAGGAGAGGAGAGAGTGTGAGGGCAGGCATTGGGGGGAGGGAGGGGGGGTTTCAAATGGATTCATTTAATGCTGTTTGAAGCGCATCATGAGAAAGCCAACACTACACTTTCTCACCCCTCAAGTCATCCTGAAGGGTTGCGATGCATGCCGAGAACACACACGCACAGACACACACCTGCTCACGCACAAACACGCACACGTTAGGCGACGAGCGCGGGTGCACGTTTGTGTTAAAAGCCTCTGTGTGTGTCGACGTGCACACCCCCAAGGAGCTGTGCAAAGTTAGCTTGATTGATTTTTCTTTATCAACACAACTGTGTGCGTTTGTATGTGCGTGTCCCGATGGAAAATGACACTGTGACATTTCCGGGTTTTTTTCACCGCCCGCCCCCCTTTCTCCCGTGTAGACTTGAAAAGTGGCGCAACGTAAGTAACACTAACACCGTCGAGCCGTTCGATATGCGTCCGACGAAATCATTACGCGCTCTTCTCGGAGGTGAAGCCCGGAACCGTGCGGCCACTTAGGAATATGGATCGGCCTTGTAAAATGGTGAATGGTCAGGTTAATGCAATCAATTTCTTTCTTTTTTTTTTTTTTTTTTTTACAGTAATGGCGAGTGAGAGCCCTTCACCTACCCACGCAGTGTCTATCCAGCTAATGTAATGGGCCCCCATAGCTCCTTTGTGTGGGAGTTTTACTTTAGCTGCCCCCCCCCATCCCCGTCCACGCTGACATTTAGAAAAGGACAAAAGATTAGTCGATGGGAAAATCCTGCTAATGGTTAACACTGTGGTGGGGACGGAATTAAAAGACGGAGAAAGGCTGGGGAAACTGTCATGTTTACGTCAACGCAAATCTGGCATGTCGAATTCATATCGACTGTTCTGTACTCGGTTGGACTCTTCTGTGACCCACCTGGGACTCCATTGAGGGGGGGGGGGGGGGGGGAGTGTCCGTAGCCACACTTTAAGAAACCCTGGTGTGTGATGTGTAAAGTATATACTTTATTCTGTAAGTTGGTTGCACAGTGCTATCAAGCCATGGAGGGAAACAGACATCACTATAAGCCTGGCTTTAACCTTTGCCATCGGTCTGAGCGAGAGAGAGCATTTTCAGTATTAACTGCCCACATGAGGATGTGCAACGGGGAGGTATTTTACTGGCGCACCAAGTCTAATACAGCACAGTGTGTGTGCGTGTTGGTATGGTTTTGAAAATATCAGCATGTGGCTGGATATTGGGATTTGTCCTGTTGCTGCCAGATCACCCTGCATAGGCTATTTCAGCTGGATACAGAAATATACGGACTGCCCTTGCAGAAAAATAATGCATGTGGAATACTTGCCGTGGATACCAAGACAGACGACACTGTATCAATGTAATGTAGCCTTTTGCCAATATGTGAATATGTATGTATGATGACCATATCTATGTAGGCCTATTCATTAGATTTAATAATGAATAAACTCAGGGGGAACACAGGGTCCCCTTTGTTTATTCATATATTCACATAGTATAGCTATGCTCAACGTGTGCGATACATAATAAATAAGTCAATAAGTCTGAATCGCCGTGAGAGGAGGGATCAAGTCGTCTGGTAAATAAACAACCATGATTTATTCTTTTTGCAGGACATTGTGGGTGTATGGATCGAAACGATCTCAAAATGGCTCGTTAGCTTAGCTTACATGTAACCCAAAATATACATTTTTCATAATGATCATTGATAAAATAACACATACAGGGTACCACCGAGCTGATTTAACCAGTATTTAGATCAATACTGCGGCGTAATGTCACGCCGCAGTTTGCGCGGCGTAACAATTAAATATTAATACGATTTTATAAATTTCTTGATTTTATTTATATCATATTTATTTTATGATATTTTCAAGTGTCAGTGGAGACAGGTGCAGGCATTAGCAAATGAGTTCTGGACCCGATGGAGAAGTGAATATCTGCACACACTTCCACCAAGTGGCGTCCCGCATGTCGGAACGTGCAAGTTGGGGACATTGTCCTTCCTAAACAGAGCCAATCAGCTCGCAGTGAGTGGCCAATGGACCTCGTCACTTCCTTGTCTCCTAGCGGGGACGGGAAGGTCCACAAAGATTAAGTAAAAACATTCTCGGATGTTGCCTTACTCCTGCAGAAAGCAGGTTAAAGGTCAAGTAAGGACAATAAGTGGCATCAGTAAACACCAGGTGGGGAGTTTTCTGCCTCGAATATTTTTTTTCTCTCTCTATTGTTATATGCACAGATGACCGGGGAGCTTTTATTTTGACACCTGTATTCCTAGGGGAAACAGGAAGTAGGAAGAAAGCAGACTGTGAGGCGTGGTTGCATCTGTGTGGTTATTCCATGTTAAATCCAAACGAATCTGCTGTGTAAATCCTTACAAATCATTTGGGGCCATATCTCTCTCCATAAAACCGCAGCTTAAATGAGTATTGTGCATGTTCGATGCTTGAAGTGCTACTATGTACAGTATATTGTGTGCGGGACACATTAACTGAGCGCACCAGGCGCGCTCGTTTTTCACCACTGGGCGAGGTTGAACAAGCTGAAAGCCAAGACTGTTAATTGTGGCTCTACAAAACATTGAAACATGCATTAAACATGCATTAGTCTAGTGGTCTGGGTGTTGTACTCTCAGCCGGGGGTTGTGGGTTCAAGCCCCGGAGTTGGCCTACCTATAAGCATCCTTGAGCAAGATGCCTAATCCCTACCTTGCTAAATTGTGTTGGAGGGTCAGTAGGGGGCACTCCTCCCCCTGGTCTAAGGATTACAAAAGCAAACCAATGCCCCAGGGCAGTGAAGGGGACTCTGCCCTGTAGGGTGCCATCTTTCAGATGAGATGTAAAACGGGTGTCTTGACTTTCTGTGGTCACTAAAGAGCCCATGGCACTTAAGTGTAGGGGTGTTAACCCCGGTGTCCTGGCCAAATATCTAACCTGGCTACTCATACCATCATGGCTACCTAATCATCCCAGGTTTCAATTGGTTCAATTGCTCTCTCTCCTCGCCCGTATCTACTCCCCAGGACGTTGCTGCAAATGAGAATATGTTCTCAGTCAACTTGCCGGTAATATAAAGGTCAAACCAACAGTGGGCTCCAACCCACATTGGACGATATGAAGAATTAATGTCACAATTATCCTGGTCAGAAAAAAACTTACAATGGCACTTAAAAATATTGGAATCGCATTGTTTTTGTAGTATTTAAAAAAATCTGCATACATTTTGTGAGGAAATTTATAATGATGTCAGTGTACACTTAACACAAAAATCTGACTATCGTCAGAATTTTTATCACGATAAACGATGATATCATAATATCATATATCGTCCCATCCCTGGCTCCATAAGAAAACACTGGGGCTACAGATCAGGTCACCATGAAGCAATGAACACCCAATCACAGCCTCATTCTCACGGGTTTCAGCACGCTCTTCCAACAAATAGAGAGCGGTGGAATAATGTGTATAAAGTATAGTGCTCATTAAATGATGGCAAGTGGGTAGTTTTCAATGGTGTTTTCAAAGTGTTTGTGCACACCAGCACAACGCCTCTGTTGTTTTCTGCCTATGTCAGCTAAATCTGTAGCATCCTGCTTCGTCCTGGGCTGTAGTCATTAGCAACAATGAGCTGCAGTGATTATTCGTGTTAGAGGAGAACAAGATGTGAGTTTTACACGCATGGGTTAATGAAGGCGCGTGCAGCTTTTGGGCAGCTTTGAAGTGTACATAAGTCAACGAGAAAGACGTTGCAGGGGTCGAGTGTTCTTATTGGCTAAAATGGTGGCTAGTAAAGATGGGTCCTACGCAGGTAAGGCGCTACGGCTGGGCTTACTGAGGACATACTGTACTGAAATGTGTACTATGAAATACACTTAGATGAGGGGCCAACTTTTGAGCTCCACAATGTAATGTCTTCTGTAATGGACACAAGAAACAACACAGTTGGTGGTAAGGGTGTTCTCACGTCCCCTTTACAGCAAATGTCTCCTTCCCCAGACCAGTTGGTGGTAAGGGTCTTCTCACGTCCCCTTTACAATGCATGTCTCCTTCCCCAGACCAGTTGGTGGTAAGGGTCTTCTCACGTCCCCTTTACAGCAAATGTCTCCTTCCCCAGACCAGAGAGCTGTGAGGCGCCTTTGATGAATGAATCCAACAGAAGGGATGGGTCTTTCAAATGTAAGGAATACCTGACTGCTAGAGGCACTGATGGAAGTATCTGTCTGCCTGCCTGCCTGCCTGTCTGTCTCCCTGCCTGCTTGCCTGTCTGCCTACCTACCTACATGCCTGCCTGTCTGCCTGCATGCATGTATGTCTGCCTGCATGTCTGCTTGCCTGCCTGTCTATCTGCCTACCTACCTACATGCCTGCCTGTCTGCCTGCATGCATGTCTGCCTGCCTGCCTGCCTGCCTACATGTCTGCTTGCCTGCCTGTCTATCTGCCTACCTACCTACATGCCTGCCTGTCTGCCTGCATGCATGTATGTCTGCCTGCCTGCCTGCCTGTCTGTCTCCCTGCCTGCTTGCCTGTCTGTCTGCCTACCTACCTACATGCCTGCCTGTCTGCCTGCATGTATGTCTGCCTGCATGTCTGCATGCCTGCCTGTCTAGCTGCCTACCTACCTACATGCCTGCCTGTCTGTCTGTCTGTCTGTACCATAAAACGTAAACATATGTGTCATGGTTCACTACCCACAAGGTAACCAACCTAGAATTTTGTTTTAAGCTTTATAACTGAAAACATAAATTAGTCTTTAAAGAGACCAAACTGGATACTAGCAATAAAGAGCGGTAGACACAATCGGCACTACAATATGCTAAATACCCTTTACATTATACAATATTTGATATTTCACCTTTCCAAAGGATTATTGTGGCACGCTACGTCAACCTGTCATAACATGTAGGTATATTGAGTGTCTGGATTCCACAGTTGTTCCATTTCTCCCTGATGTGCTTCACGTCTGTTGCTTGAATCCACTTTCATCTCCTTAAAACCTTGATTTTTCAGTTTGACAGCTTATGAAAACGTAGTACCTTGTGTGTAGTGCATCCTGTCACACAATAGTGTTTAGGTATGTGTCAGATTCTTGGTTGAAGGCAGAAATTAAATTATCTTAACGCTATGCAGTCAATGGAGAGCTAAATAATGCCCCCCCCCCCCCCGGTGTGGGCGGGACATAAATGCACTCTGTCTCTATTGGCAGTCTGGGTAAGGGCGGTGGAGGGTGTGAGTGGATGATGGGCTGTTGTAAACTTGACTGTGATTGGTTGTGCTTAGATGTGAGGTAGAAACTACCTCTGACACTTGTTAGTCCTGTAACATCTCTGACCTGGTTTCAGCAGGCCTCTGGTCCTTATTGGCTATATAGGCCCTAATTAGGCTAACTAAGAGCACCTGGGCATATCACTTATAAAGGTGTGTTCCAGCACACTGTCTCTGTGACCCTCCTGGCACCACACATGCTGTTGTTGGTTGGTTTTTGTGTCTTAGATTGGTTAGCATGCAACACGCACCACATATATTTAGTACATACACCTACAGACATTCACACCTCATTCTATGTTATTCTGTTTGTTAGTTAAGAGTTTGGTTTGTTTGGTTTACGGCCCTTGAGCCAGGTCGTAACACGTCACTTACAATAAATACCTGTTTGTTAAACCTTAAATATGTCCTTTTGTCCCTTTAAATATAATAGCATATTGTCTATGCACACGTGTACTGTAATGTTTATTCGTATAGAGCATGTATATACTGTGTGCGCAGAAAAGGAGTTATCCCAGTGAGACATTCCTGGATTATCATTATGTTCAGTCAAACCTACAGGATCGATACATTACATCTAGTCTGACAGTGACCTACCCACATATCAAATGCGTAGCTGACTACACTGACTCTAGATAAACGTGGCGTCTTGGGCGAGCCTCTTTGTTCTTTGTTCTCACTCGACAAACAAGCGGCAGACAAAAAAATAAAAAAAAGTTTCAATTGAGCGCAAACCCAATCAGGGAAACGGCGATGGCTCTCCTGAGGACTAAGTAAAGTGACAGGTCTAAAGAGGTTAGACGCCCGGTTTATCCAATTACAGCTCAGCAATAAACAATCCCAGAACCCACCAGCGCTCGATCAGCTCATCTCTCTCTCTCTTATACACTCTTTTTCTCTGCGAATGAAACCTGACCCTAAGCTCCATCTGGGCCCATATAGCTGACAGATGCCCTCCTTGCGTACGATGACACTACCTGTGATGAGAGTGTGACTTATGTGCCAATCTGTGCCCATGGCGTGCGCCGCTGCTATGCTAATATTCGTGGTCTCCGATGGCGTCGTTTTCATGAGATTAGTAGAGAGCCGTCCGCGGATGACGATAATGAGGCCGTCTATTTTCCCTGCTCTGGCCATCTGAGAGACAGGCAGACGCTCTGGATAATCCGGTTTGCGCTGGAGGGGGGGCGGGTGGACAGGGGAAGAAGGAAGGGCTCCATCCGCTGAGTCCCACCACCGCGTCGGCATTAGCATTAAGACGTATTAGCACATTAGCCTGAATGGGTAATGATTCGTTCTCAGTCAGTTAAGCTGAGTATGATAGCGGCTGTGTTATGGCTATGGAGATGACTTTATGGGCACGAGGATGAGTCCATCGATCTCTGGCTACACCTGCTAATAGCTCATGGTTAACCGCTAACATCCGGACCGACCCCAAAATTGTCGGAAGAGTGGGAGCTGCAGTTCAGTGCCACGCCTCTTGATGAAGAAAAGATAAGCAGCAAAGTGCAATTCCATCCTTCCGTCGACAGTTTTAACAAAGGTTGATTTCCTAACTTAACTTATAAACCACGTTTTGCCGTTGTGTTGAGCCGCTAAATTGAACTGAACTAAAGACGCACTTCCATTAATGGGCTTACGCCTAAAATAATGTATTGTGATGCTATTTCGCATCTGGATGTCCCTGAAAAGCGGCAGCATGGCGGCCCAGGCACCTTACACACACACACCGCAGACCACAGACACAAATCTATAAATGGTGGGCATTAAACGGCCCCATTGAAGGGATCCCCTCACTCTCTTTGCTCTCGTTAATGGAGCTTTTATGAATCTCTGGCCTCATTTGTCTCTCATGGTTATGGGGCTTTTTGCAGTTTGAATTGTGTAATATTGGCAAACCCAATTTGCTTCGTGCTACGTTAATCTCAAATACCACCCCCCCATCACACACACACATTCTCTCTCTCTCTCTTCACGCTTCCCTAACTGCATTTTGCTCAACAATGATTCTATTATCACTCTGTTCTCATTGTGTGTGTGGAAAAAAACAGAAGAAAGATATGAAACCACAAAAAAAAACAAAATGTTAGCCACTTTACTTTGGTGACAGACAAGCAAACTAACAATAAGTCAACTTCTGAAGGGCGCAATTAGAGACGCCTATTTTTTGTCAGACAGGGTTTTTAACCATTTGTCACAAACGGCACAGTGTTGCTGCCGTTTACTAATTAAGGTGAAAGGGCACACATCTGTTACTCTGGACCCTGGGACTGCCGTATGTGTGCGTGGCGGGGGAGTCTCTAGGCAAAGGCTTCAGAACGGCGATGCAGGCCTCTAATTACAATGAGACACTCACCGCTCTGTCTGCATATGGAACACTATGTAATCCTGACCTTTCCATACCGGGCACACCCACACGCACACGCACACACACTTGCATCACGCACACACACGCACCCACAAGCGTGCATCACACACACACACACACACGTGCATCACGCACTCACACACATGCATCACACACACAGACGCACCACACACAGACACACACTCACACACACGCATTCCTAACGCACACACACACATATGCGCGCACACACACCACACATGCACACACGTATCCCACACACACAAACATGCGCACACACATGCACCCACACATGCACCACCCACACACACAGAATCACAATGAAAGGCACTCGCATCGCACGTGACACACATGGGACCTATCCGTATTCCATGTGCATGCACACACACACACACACGGGAGCGCTGTGAGCGCACACTGCATAGACACACAAAGGTGCACGCGTGTACGTGTACAAATGTCACACATGTATATGTCCTGTACGGAGAGAGAGAGAGAGAGAGGTGGAAATGAAGGAGTGAAAGGAAGAGGAGAGCTTCATCTGTGCTGTGAAACCATGACGGTGTGTGTGTGTGTGTGTGTGTGTGTGTGTGCGTGCGTGCGCGCGTGTGCGCATGTTCTCTCGTTGAGATATGAATAGTTGAGCCAACCGGATGTTTTTTTGTTTTGTTTTTTTTGCCAGGAGAGGCCAAACACTTCCCACACACAGACGCACACAGAGACAGAAACACTTTGAAACACACTGATTCATGACACATATACGGAGATTAATACGCACACTGACACAGCACGTGCGTGCGTGCGTGCGTGCGTGCGTGCGTGCGTGCGTGCGTGCGAGCGAAAGAATGGAAACATATATTTGGCGAAGAGTCGGACAGCTGAAATTGCAGGAGCAGCTTTTGTGGAGTAACTCAATTCCATACTAGATTGAGGAGAACACGCACTCCTGCACACAATGTGTACGCCTCTATCTGACACACGTGCACGAACACACACGCACACAGTGTGATCTTAATTGCACACAGCCGGACAGGAAGACACAAAAAAACATTTTAGGAGCCGTATACGAAGCAAAGCAACACCCGCACAGACACGCTGTAATGTACACAAACGCTCACCCGCAGATACTGGTACACCGACAGACACACAGATGTTGATATGAAGCAATGCACGCGTGCACGTGTGCGTGCACGTATGCACCATCCAGCTGTTTCAGAGTGCCACAACAAGCTGTCAGCCTGAGCATTGGGAATGCAGAGAAAGACCCCGCAGAGACGGACATCTGGACCAAAAGAGAGAGAGAGGGAGAGGGGGGGGGGGGGGGGGAAGGGGGGGGTATTGATAGAGGGGAGGAAGAGAGACAAGGGAGAGATTAAACTGGACAGAGAGATCGAGAGAGGAGACAAAGAAAGAGGAGGAGAAGGCGGGAGGGAGAATAAAAGAGGGGGGGTGGGGGGGTGGGGGGTGCAGAATGAGACAAATCGGGAGAGAATGAATGAGAGAAGAGAAACATCTGTCTGGAACATGGCCCTGGAGTCATTTGTAGCAGGAATACCACAGCCACCCCCAGGGAGCACATTCCCACTGTCCTGACGGCAGACTACTTGATGTATTCAGTACAGTAATAACCGCACCATTCAGTACACGGCCTGTGATAATGTTATACTGGTACAGAATGGGTTATTGTGTTGTTATTGCCGTTTGCTTTAACAAATACCCAGTTTCTTTGTGATTCATTTTGACATCTTTTTACACTAAGACTCAACACGCATACTACATTCCTGTTCTTCCAGAAGATGGCACAATACCTTGTGTGATGTTGCAACTGGTTGATTTGATATGTAATTGTATTATTGTCCTGTTAAACCACATTAATCCACATTAAGCCCATTAAACAACAATGACATAATGCCTAAGGCGTTAATACCCCCCTTTCATGTTAAATAACCGATCACCACTTAACTCTGTGGCGTGTGGGGGCATATGCGTGAGGTTTTGATCGCGCACAATGACTTTACACCTCTGCCTCAGGGCAAGAGCTGCTGTTGTCGAGGACATGGCTTGTGAGGAGTGCGCGTGTGCGCGCATGTGTGTGTCTGCCGGTGCGTGTGCATGCATTTGTGTGTGTGCGTCTTTCCTCTGGTGTCAGGCAACACGCTGTCTCCCTGGTGGCTGATAAATGAACAATACCAGGTGGCAGGCAGCGTTTTGCCAGACAATGTCCCACGGCTACAAATAATAGAGGAGGAAATGAAGGAAATATTACAGGGCACATTTAGGGCTGCTGTGAACCTTCCTGTGACCGTGGGGGGGAGGGGGGGGGGAATAGCGAGGAGAGAGCTCGAGTTAGATAGAGAGAGAGCGGGATGGGGGGGGGGGGGGGGGGGTACCCAAGAGCCGGCAGCAGGAGGAACAACCTTTATATTGCCCCACCCCAGAGAATGCGCCTGGTGCAACCTGGCATAAATATTTAACGCACCCCACCCACCTTTACTGGGTCTAGGGTCACACACATTTATTTACCCCTGACGACACACACAGGATTGCATATGCATATGCACTGAGACACACACACACACACACACACACACACACACACACACACAAACACTGCTATACAAAAATGCAAACACGCAAAACATTTATAAATAAATAAAAACACCAGAGAAACACACTGATGTACAAATATACCCACAGAGATGCATACTAATATATGCCTGCACAGACAAGCACAGATTTGTCATTCAAAGCACTGCTTTGAATGACAATTACACGTACAACCACATACATGCATGCTGGATCCTCCCCTACACACACACACACACACACACACACACACACACACACACACACACACACACACACACACACACAGAGTAAAAGGTCACTGTGAGCCCAAGTGTTTCTGTATTTCGTGTACGGTGACCCATACTGACCTTTAAGCTTTATATCACATACACATACAGTACACACACATCACATCTAGGGCTGCACAATTAATAGCATTTCGAATCGAAATGCTATTAAGCGATATGACTTTGTGCGATTATGTAACTGCAAAAACCTGCGATTATTTATAAATGATGTTCATGCACTGCGTGTAGACAGCCTGCATGTATTACCTCTGTGCTAAGCGTAAGGGCGAGACGGACCAAGACCAGATAAACGTCTCTTGTCAATTCACAGGCTCCCCTACCCTAAAACCCAACCGGGGGAAAAGCAGCTTTCCGTTGACACTGCGTGAAGCTGGCTCGTGAATCTAACGGTATCTATTTTCAACGGCTCGGTTGTTAGATTCGGCAGCCGAGCTAATAACAACTTAATTCTGGGTTTGTTACTAGTTTGTTGTGAATACACAGTAGCTGTCGCATCAGATTTTTGGCATGTTTCACTTTTATTCAGAAGTGAGCATGACAACGAGGCAGATTCACTATACATTGCTTCGAGAGCGATCACGTGTTCTCTACCCCGTGTTCTGCTGCGTGATCTGCTTTCTTGGAATTTGATTCAAACTTTAAGATAGGCTGTTATCAATATTTTGATTCACACGAGCAGTCTAGGCCGAACTGGAGCAAAGAACTGTTCTTTGGCGTTATTCCGGGATAAGCGACATTGACCAGATAGGTAGGTCTGTATAAATCATGTTCATCCTGCCTGGCAGAATTGGTAGATTTTAAAATTTGGCCCGTCAAAGTTATGACCGTGCAGTCCAAGATGGCGCATTGGTGTCAAAATAACAAAACATACAGGCAAATATAGTCTACTGTAATAGCCTGTGATCAATCAGCTGTGTTTTCTTTGAGCACAGGCTTAATTGAATAGCCTGCCTGTTTTACTGGAGTGATACAAAACCCAAAAAGACGTTAAGTCTAAAGACAAACACACAAGACGGTAGCATTTAATAATTTGATCAGATTAGATATTTAGTTGTTCCCAACTTGAGTAGACCAATGCTTGTTTGATGGACTGGCAGCCCAGCTGACAAGAGTAGGCCTGTGTGCATCAGTGCCATGTGACGGACCTGGAATGTGAAGGCGGTGGCAGAAACTGAGTACTTTTTACAAAGTTAAAGATCTGTTCGGCGTAACCCGGGATGCGGCTTTAAATGTGTCTATGAATCTTTAAAAAGATCTGTTTCTGTTCAGTTTTCTCAAAGGTATAGTAAGCGATTGTAAGCCAATTCAAATGGATTGTCAATCTCTCTGTGGAGGTGGTACGGGCATGGTAAGGATGCCACCTGGGAGCCTCCCTTGGAAGGTGTTACAGGCACGTCCAGCTGGGAGGAGGCCTCTGGGAAGACCCAGGACCAGGGATTATATCGCCAGAATGGCCTGGGATCGTCTCGGGATACCCCAGTCAGAGCTGTATAATGTGGCTCAAGAAAGGGAAGTTTGGGGTCCCCTGCTGGAGCTGCTGCCCCCGCGACCCGACTCTGGATAAATGGATGAAGATGGATGGATCGATGTCAATCTCATCAACAGGGGACCAGCTTCTGAGGACACACCCTATTTAATTGAAGGGAGAGTTGTTTTTGCTTGATTTGAGTTTGAATTTGGCAAGAGTTCTTGAGACTTAGAGTACACATTTAATAATTTAACCAAATACAACAAAACACGTGTCAGGCTTTATTACATGAACACGCATGTGCACACACACACACACACACACCAGCGCTGGGGAGAATATAAGGGGAGCCTATACACGTGCACGCCGAGGCCCCCCGCCGTGTTAGCGTGTGCGTTTCACTTCCTGTGTTTTCCGTCGCCCTCGCTAAGCTCCAGCAGATGTTGCTGTGCTTTTCTAAAGACCAGCTCGGCAGCCTGGGCGGAATATCAGAATATCTCTTCCTAATCCACTTTACCCGGTAATCCCTGCTCCGTGGACCCGTTGGCGCGCGATTTGTAGACCCCCGCCTGCCTTAGACGCACTCTCTCTCTGACTCTCTTTCTATGTCATTCTGTCTCTCTCTCGGTTTCTCTCTCCATCTTTCATTTTTGCTCTCTCTCTCTCTCTCTCTCTCTCTCTCTCTCTCCCCCCCCCCCCCCCCCCCCCCTCCACCCTGTCACCATGTCTGTCTCTCGCCCTCTATCTTAAAACATGGTGAATGCGAGGCGGCTCAGCCCGGTATTCACTGAGGGGTCTTAGCTAGATTGCCATCGAGGAAACTGGTGGAATTAGCTTGTGTCAACGGGAGGGGGTGGGGCGGTGGATTTAGAGTTGTGCGCTGTGTGTGTGTGTGTGTGTGTGTGTGTGCGTGCGTGGGTTGGCGGGATGGGCTACCGCTTGATTTACTGATATTGATAGAAAGTGGAATTAATCTGGAGGCGAGTCCCCCCTCCTCCCCCTTGCTGTCTGTCTGGGCGTTTGCGTGCGGCAACTTATCGGGCGGCTCTCGGATGGCGGCCCGCAGGAAATATGGGGAGAGGATTTAGCGCGCTGACACAAGCTTGAAGGGGGATGTGATATGTCATCTGGTGCTCGGGGATGCTGGGGGATATATTCACAGACACACAGCGTAAATAAAGGGCTGCAGGAACAGCCAGTGCTAGAAACACAGACAGACCCTCAGCCCCCCGCTGGATGGTGGTGGTGGGGGGGGGTGTTGAGGTGTTGAATCAGGCTGCTGGCAATAGGACCACGACAGGAGGACGGGGACAGAATTAGACTCCCAGTGTGTTTGTGGGCGGCACTCTACACAGCGCGCCGCAGATAGAGATGTTTACCGGGACGGTGGGACGATTAACTTAAAAGTAATTAAAACCGAAATACAGAACCTCTAACAGACGTATTTTTCGCATGTTTTAAAAAAAATATATTTTTAGTTCCTGCAATTAAGTGCCAGAAATAGGGGTTTTACAGATAGGCCTATTTGTTGGGACCTTGGACACGGGACACCTGTCTTGAAATCGTGACAATCCCAGGCACGACAGCTATTTTACGATCAAGAGAGTCAACCAAGACAGACGTAAAGCGAACCTAAACTTCTCGTCACCGGCGCGGAACACTGCAGCTCCGGTCGGTGGCCTCACATATTATCAGAGCAAAACAGACTCATGCGTGACAGAAAACTTACTATAAAACAAGGTGGGCTTTTTAACACCTGTCTATCTACATCTCGTACGTCTTCTACAGCTTTCCAGATTGTTTCCTTCCAAATTCGAAGCGAAAACATGACTTTATTACTGGCTATTTCAATGAGACACTCCTGAGGAAGTACAATGTCTGGAATATGGTAATGGTTCAATGGAACGGTAATGGTTCTGAAATATCACAGAGAGAAATGCCTACCAAGCCCCGCCCCTTTCACTTGTCCTACCTAGTTACTGTAACTAGGTAGGACAAAACACAATAGAAAGCTATTACAGCAAAACAGACAGTTGACGGGAGGTTTCGTCAGATTCAAAAAATGCTCAACTGTTATTGGAGAGCATGCAAAAAGGGGCGGGGCTTGGGAAAGGACGGTTGGTGCACGAGGCATAAATTGACGCAGACGCTCATCGTTTCCAAATGCATGATACGTGACTGACACAGTTCTACTGCAAGGTACCGTAATTATATAGCAGGAAAAGTAAATTGCTGATGTGAAGCAGATCGTATGTCCGCCTCGGGGAATCGAATCCCGACCTCCCACGCAGAGAGTGGACGCTCCTACAAGGCAGGCCAAAAACCCATGGGCCCTGGCCTGCGTCGCCAGAGAGTCCTATGAGGTGTCGGAGAGTGAGGTGTAACATACTGCACAGCTACATGCTGGCCACCGTTACACTAACTGTCAATATATGTTACTTTAAGCCAATAATTATGACTCCATGTAGCTTTTAGTATTTAATGATTTAGCCCCTTTGTAAAAGCAGGATAATTTAGTTTTGCTAGAATATAGCTTTTACAAAATAAATGGCGGGTGCAGTCACGTGACTCCGCCCCCTCAGTCAGCTACATGGATGCACATGAAGTCAAACAAAAGCAAAACAAAGGCAAAATAAACGTTCATTAATCGTATTTGAGGTACATTGTTCAATTAATCACGATTTTTATTTTAGGTAATATCGTCCAGCCCTATTTACTGGTCAAAATAATGAGGCTTTGTCTTTCAACGTTGACGCCCAACAGCGAGAATTTGCAGATACAGTACATAAACAATTATAAATAAATAAATAAATAAAAAAAATA
>JAODLL010059698.1:0-18111 GCA_026546735.1 Forbesichthys agassizii | reverse complement strand
AGAGAGAGAGAGAGATGGAAAGACCTGAGGTCCAACTGCTAAAATTGGGTGAGGAGAGAGAGCGAGAGAGAGAGAGAGAGAGAGAGAGAGAGAGAGAGAGAGAGAGAGAGAGAGAGAGAGGGAACATGGGATGAAATGCAGAGCAGAGCAGAGTAGGGGAGAAGAGATGAGAGGAAACGCACAGGAATAGAGAAAGGGAAATACACAGAGACAGAGTGAGAGAGAGCGGGAGAGACCTGCAATGATAGAGAGAAAGACAGAGAGACACAGAGAGACACAGAGACAGAAACACTTTAGAAATAGGACAACAATCCAGATACAGTACAGAGGAAACGTCCCCGCACTGTGTGGCGCTCTCTGACAGGCATTGCTTGAATGTAGAGTGTGTTTCAGAATGGGGAAACATGACAAGGAAAAAAATAACATGGAATTTACGTGAGGCAGCTGCTAAACGTTTTAACAGTACCAGCGCAAAGTATGCTGTGGAATGATAGAGCGATATGATCCTGGCACCTTGTGAATTAATAATGAACCGATACATTTTATTCAGGCATTGGGTTCCAAGTGTGCCGGGCTTTGCTGAAACTCAGAGACCATGTTGGTCCTATCCAGTTGAGTGCACGCACACGCACATGCACATACACACACACGTGCACACATGCACACACACACACACACACACACAGCTACATTATTAGACAGCAATGAAGCATACTGGGTGTAACTGGAAAACTACACCTTACTGTAATGTAAGAGAAAATCAATTGAGAAAAAGGGAAAAAGCAAAACAACATATCTGGAAAAATAAGGTAGAGGTTGAGCAATTCCATCTAGTTTGATGAATCAAGGTTATCTGGCTGAAAATCATCAGTACTGACGCTGTGACACTTACACTGATCATTCATTTAACAAAGATAATTATCAGCAAGATGTCCATGTGAGTGAGAGTGATTCATCAATATCTGCCAAAGTGGTGTGGCCATACTGTACAGGCTCCTGACAAACTGGCTTTAGGGTCATCATTAGAAGACAGTTCATCCTTTGGCCTGGCCTGATGAATGTTTGTGTGTGTGTTTGTTAGCCCACGGTGAAATTCCAGATACCATTTTAATTGAAATGAAAACCATTTTTGATTACCACGATGAAAAACGTATGGTATGCTGGAAGCTGCTCCTACTGTAGATGCAGGTGTAGCATATAACGTGGGTTTGTTGAAAACATGAGGATAAAATGCTTGGATGGATAACATAATATATTAACAATATTAGTGGTTGTCAGTATATCTCTCAGTCAGTCAGTACATTTTGAACAATTGAGAGGGTGACACCGGTTCTCTCTGATTAGACTTGATTTTAAAGATAAAGTAAGCTAACACTATTTGTCAAATTCAACAAATATCTCCCGGCATTTCGCTAGCTTACATTCTCTGTGGGTGTTGAAAATAGAACCAGATACTTCCACACGGCCCTGGCTCTGTAAATAGTAACATAAACAAAGTGACGAACACCGCTTACATCAACAAAGCCGCAGCACCATACGCGTAAAATGGGTGAGTAACAAATTAAACAAATCTCAACTTCAGGCGTTGCGACATAGGCGACTACCAATAGAAGCTAAAGATACCACTGACTGGCAGATTGAACGAAACATTTCAGGTGGGAAATACCTACCTACCTAGGAAGCATACCATCTCAACCAGCAATAATATAAATATGTGCTCCTCTCCCTACTCATTGTTAGAGTCCACCCACTTTAGGTTAATTGATATAATTGCTAGAAAATGAATCAGTGGAGGAAGTGCCATATGTTTATTCCAGTAGCAGTTATTAGTTATTAGTACACGTCTCTTTCAGATGGTTTCAATATTCATACAACTTGATGTTAACCGTCATCTACTGAAATATATCTTCCTCTGCATCATAGCCTTGAATGTAAACAAGCGGCCAACTTTCAGCTATACAACGCAATGTCATTCTTGCTAACTTTGAGCTCAAATCAATTTCGCTCCGTGGCCCTTGGCTAGGTCTCCCCACACATTGAAATGCATTGTGATGCAAAGCGTAGTATTACGGCTTTGTTGTTGGGAGCGTTGTTCACCACTTTGTTTATGTTACTATTTACATTTACATTCTTTCTTCAACACACACAGAGAATGGTAAGCTAGCGAAATGCGAAGAGATATTTGTTGAATTTGACAAAGGGTTAGCTTTACAGTATTTGTGGTTGTCAATATCAATCAGTCAGTCAGTAATGTTGGCTCATTGCTGTCTTGAGGTGAGAAGTGATTGCGTGGATTGAACCACAAAAACCTGGTCTACAGTCAAGTGATTGTGGACACATGTAATAACTCACATGCTTGTGTGTCTGGGCCTCCAGGAGCATTACAGTAACTTCACTGTTGAACTAATCCAAGATCAAATGTATACTACGTTATGTCAAAAAACAATTTCTCTGATGGTTTATCGTACTACCCCCCCCCCCTCTACCACACACACACACACACACACACACACACACACACAAAACCCTCATGCCTCTGCAGTGTGTACTGCAGCAGTTATTGATGAAAAATGACATGGATGGGGGGATGGTGCAAGGTTGCCAGCAGAGACATATCATACCCAACAGACACATACACTCACCTTTCTCTCCCCCCCCCCTCTCTCTCTTTCCCTAACCCACTCTGCCATTTTTCCCTGGCACTTTAGCTCTGGTTTGATCTCTCTGTTTCTGTTTTATATGCCAAAACCAAGCCAGGCACACACGCACACACACACATACAAACTTAGGGGGCGCGCTGCACGAGAGAAAGAGAGAGAGAGAGAGAGAGAGAGAGAGAGAGAGAGAGAGAGAGAGAGAGAGTGGGTGAGAGGCTTGGACAGTGATGTCAGCAGCTCTCTACTGTTAATAACCTACAGTCGTCGTCGTTATCGGCGAGTTTTCCCTCCCACGGGGGACCTGGCCGGGACGGCTGACATGGAGCCAGCCTATTTGAAGGCGATCATTAGAAATCGAATCCGTGAATCAAACGGGCCGGCTCATCTCTCTTCCCTTCTCTTTCCCAGTTTCTATTTTTAATAGTGGCGTGCGTGTTGGACATGCACACACATATTGGATAATTTCCACTGCAACCATTTTATCTGTCATGGGCACAGCAGCACCGAAATAAAGCCAGAGAGAACCGAGGGAGCCATCTTCAAAGTGGGCCAATAACGATTATCACTGCAATTGGGTGGGGAAGGGCACGGAGGTGCATGGAGGTGCATGGAGGTGCATGGGGGTGCATGGAGGTGCATGGAGGTGCATGGGCATGGGGAATAAAAGGTAGCCCTCTTCAAAGTAACAGTAGGGGAAAACGCACAAATAAATGTGATTTAATTAAGATGATGTTCTATAAAGGTACGATTTGTGGGTCAAATGAAACCAGTTAATACCAAGTAAAAGCACTCAAATACATTGTTTTGGTATGCAGAGACCGCTGCAATGCCAGTGACAGATGAAATAAGGGTGTGGTCAGACAGATGTTTTGAAGATATGCACATTCTTATTCTCAAAGAGTCCCAGATTAGTATACAGCACATCTGGGCCAGGCTCCAACAGTGATACAAAAACACAGCCTGAATTAGAGAATGAGACAGAGACAAACTAGAATATTCAGGGGGTCGGGGTGCAAAGCCAAGCAAAGAGCAATCAAATGAAGAAAGAGAAATACAGGAAAACAGAAATGACAGCGTGGAGCTGAGAAATGTTTTCTTTCGCATTTGTTTTTGTGCTTCAAAATCAACCTATTAAGACAAGCTTGAAGAGACACGTCAAAAAGGTTTACTGTGTTTACCTGTTTACCTGACACTTGTTTTTCATCCTCATAAACCCGACCTAGGCAATGTCAGGCACATCAAACATATTAAAAATAATAATACAACATAAAATTACTTGACGGACTCTGCAGAATATGTTACTTTATTAACTGCTGCGTTAAAAAAACATTGTTTAAATGAACTGGTACGTTCGATTATGAAAATGGTGTTTGATTATGAAAATAAATGTACGTCCTGCCATTTCATGCACTTCCATCAGGCTAAGATCAAAGTTAGAAACTAACTAGACATAATGACTCCATCTAGTCTGCAATTCCGGGAAACCTCACACACACAGACACACGCACACACACACACACCTACGCACGCACACCAGCACAAGTATGCACACATGCACTTACCCACACTCACCACACACTTCCCTCAACAGCAGGAAATCAGTGCTAGCCAGTGTTTAATTATCAGATGAATAGCTCCCCGAACTGAAGAGTTATTAATAATGAAGGTCTTGTCTGGACAGGGCCAGTTAACTCTGAGCCAAGAACTGGCAGCACTCAGACAGACAGACACACACACACACACACACACACACACACACACACACACACACACACACACACACACACACACACACGCCAGACAGACAGACAGACATACACACACAAGACATACAGACAGACACACACCCTGCTCTGGATAAAGTTTAAAGGAGAGAACCAGCTTTTCCTGTTGTCTGCCTCTGTCCATCTGGTAAAACAAAACATGCTTTTCCAAAATAGTATTTGTCCGATACTGTACAGTACTGGGAACATGATCATCATTGATTTAGCATGTATATTTGTACTGTTAGAACAAGAGACGGTTCTATTCTATTGAAGTTTTAAACACGGTGGTAACTCTATAGCCACCATGCAAAGGATATTATGTATTTTACAGTAAAACGTTCTGTTGGGGGAAGGGTATTTCCCTACGTAAAACATCCATCTAGCAGACTCATTCTGTGGTGCAGTGGTAAGAGCGGGGCGATAGGTTTTCAAGAACTCACTGGTTCAAACCCTGCTAACTCCACACCAAGTGTCGAGGTGTCCTTGAGCAAGACACCTAACCCTAACTGCTCCCGGTGTTCAGGTATCCCCTTGCATGGCTGTCATCACCATTGGTGTATAAATGTGTGAATGTGAGGCAAATAATGTAAAGCAGTTTGGATAAAAGCGTTATATAAATGTAGTTAACTGAATTCAATCACTGATAAATCCCTTTTTGGAGAGGAGCAGCCATGACATCATTCTGTCTGGATAGCAATTGACATGATTACCAAGTATATATATATTCTGTGTATATATAACACTCACATGAATGTGACTGGCATGTGCCACAAACCGGTCCAAAAAGCACAAACCTCATTGCCTTCCTTTTCTTTCAGATATCTCTCTCGCTATTCCCCAGTTTCATCCCTCCACCATCCACCATATTCCGGGAAAGTGGGCCACGATTGGCCACCGTTTGAAATGCAACACAGAAATAGCGGCCGGATTGTGATGGGGTCATGTCGTCTGGCCTGAGACGCACCCGCTTTGCTTTGCTGCTCCCAATTAGGCTAAGAACTACCAACTACAGGCAGGTCTCCCTCTGATATATTCAACCAGGCCACACTTACCACACTCATTCTCATGTCTGTCAGTGGAAGAGGAACTGAGAGAGAGAGAGAGAGAGAGAGAGAGAGAGAGAGAGAGAAAGAGAGAAGACAGTGTTGGGATAGGGTGTGTGTGTGTGTGTGTGTGTGGGTGGGGGGGGGGAGCGATGTGAATGAGGAGGAGGGAGAGTACAAATATAAATTGGCCAGTTCCCCACACGCCTTTAAACACACATAGGCACGCACACACACATACGCGTGGTGCAAATGCACGCACGCACACACACGCGCACACACAGACAAACAGATAGACAAGCCTTCTCCCTCTCCCTCTCTCAAGACTGCTGTGTGCGAAACTGCAGATAGATTCTGATGTCCTCATTTATGTCTTAATGATTGGCTTAGTATGCAATGTGTGCTTTGCAACGCTGCTATTGCACCGCAGAGCCGAATCACACAGGCGCACACAGAGTGCGCTGACACACGCACGCACATCACACATGTACGCACACACACTCACGCGCGCACACACACATTCACGCACGCACACACACATGCACGTGTGCGCACGACGCCAGATCGCTATCTTCTCTATGCGTCTGATACCGTGTTTGATACATAGTTGTCCTATATCTTATCATATCACATATCATTATAGCCCAGGATGCGGTAGTGTGCTAATAGCCAAACTTGCAGATATAAATACTCATAGACATATGCACAACACCCACACAATGGTATGCATGAGAAACAGTGAAAATGCACGAGCTGAACGGATACATAGAGAAGGGTTTCCAATGAATCGCTGCTTGCTGGCTTGTTTACCTATATGTTGATTGCTGCACACCAGAATAAGCTCCATTCCTTTATCTGGCATAGAGGAAGAGGTCCAAAAAAAAAAAAGAACATTTTTTATTTTATTTTTTGTGTGGAGAGGACAGGCACCCCATATCCCGAACTGTAGCCTATATACTGTATCTCCCTGTGTGCCTCCATGACACCATCAGCTCATTATCAGTCTCCAGTGACCAGAGACCAAGAGCTACAGCGCTCCAGTTTATAATGCAGCGTCCATGGGAGAACAGCTGAACAACAACGTGCTACCATACTGTACCATTCATTGCAGCCATACTTTGGATTTAAATTTGTCACTAAATAATTGTCACCACTGTTTCGAGCCTCGTTTCAGTTGCAGCGATACAGTATCAGGTACAAGACAATAAAATGTGACAGTAAAGCAATATAACCCCCCCACACACACACACACCCCACCCTTAAAGAGATACAGTACATTTGTCCTTACGCGAAACCCATAAACATAAGTGACATCAGCACATTACAAAATCAACTGCTAGTCTAATGCTCCATGTGAAATAATATGCCTACAAAGGCATTGCAAGTTACTCAGTAAACTATAGTAGCATCCTCAGTAGCTGCTCTTTCAAAAGGTTACAGTACATGTATACATTAGGAAAAAAAACGAAAAAAATGCCGCTGACTAGGCAATATAAGACGCAATGGACCCTGAAATCAGCAAACTCAGGCAGATTCCTACATTTCGTCGCCTCATCCATTGAGAAAGCAGATGTCAGCTGTGAGTGCACTAAAGCATACCAAATGGTCCTCGGGTGAAAGCGGTCTGTATAGTAATGCAAAGAGATGACAGGTCCATTAATCCATGCTATATATCGCATTAGCAGCAGGCTGTGTAGAACATGGCTGTCATCCTGTCTTCTGCTAGCATATTACAACATAGCGGGTCCTGTAAAATCACGCACCCTGTCCCGGTATTGATCCGCTACATTGCGTACATCATGTATCTTCTGCTACTCTTAATATTAAAACACCTACAGATTGGGGGCCAAGCCAGCGAAATGGATTCAGACAGCAAGCCGAGGAAGAGAGAGATAGGAGAAAAGACCCAGCCTTCCATGCAAGTCAATGGGGAGTTCCACGGATTTCACCATAATATTGACCATTATTTTTCTCTGGGGGCATTAATGAGTATTTTCCGATGTACCTCTGATCAATGTGAGACCACAACGGTATTTCTGCAGGAAACTGTTTTAGGGTAAATCGACAGTATAAGGACACTACGTACGCTGCACGGGACCCAGCCTTCCTCTCACAGGTGTCAAGTTGACAACTTTGAGTTGAACTATCCTTCATGCATGGTTACGAAAAGAGGAGAGAGAGAAAACCCAATTAAAGTGAATTGCGTGAATATCAATTAGGGATGGCACCGATACAATACTGAGATCAGAAATTGATCAGATACTGACTTAAATAGCTGGGTCAGTATCTGTGACAACTGATCTATGGGGCTGATCCAATTAAATTAATTTACACGCGTAGGTCTACTGTCAAGCCTCAGCAATATCTAACCTACCTAGGCCAAATTATCAGCACAGTGTTTATAAATTGCATCTAGGTCCAAAAAAAAAAAAAGATTGGCTGTAATTTACTTTGCCACTATTACCATCATTAATGACAACATTATAATAGTTCCTTATATTTATATATAGCCCGTGTTACATTATGTTACAGAGTTAGGAAAGCAATGTTCAAGCCTGATGGTTCCTTACACAAAAAAATGATGGCCCAGTCTCTACTTCAGTCACAGTGAGGAATACAGCTTAATTTAACACTGGTATCGAATCGGTACTCGGTATCGGCCAATACCCAAAGTCCAAGTATCTGTATCGGTATCGGGACTAAAAAAATTGGATCGTGCCATCCCTAATAGCAATCAGGTAAACTTGTGTTATCTTCTCCTCCAAGGTAAATGTTAGCAGATAAAAGTAGCCTAGTTGAGATGATGCTACTGTAGGCTACTGCTTGACAGAAGTCACCATGTGGCTGTACTGTGCAAGGCTAGTTGCAAGTCTTTTGGAGGCCCCCTTGATTTCAGCTATTGTGTCTTTCTATGGCATTGTTTTACATAGAAAATCTAAACCACTGATGAAAAGCAAATTGATTGATATTGACTATTTATTAAATCCACGCACATCTTAGTATTTATGTCTTGCAGTTTGTGTGGCTATAGTAATGCATTTCTCCATCTATCAAAATTGCCTATATTTAAAAGAGAAAACATTATAATCTGACATGTATTCAGTCAACACTGTTGCCAACTTTTCCAGAAAAGGGAGAATGTGGATTAGAACCACAGAGCACTAACTTGTCTGGACCTAGCTTCAGATAGTAACAAGTGGTCCAATAGCAAACATGGTCAAAAGACAGAGCACTGAATTGGCTACAACCCTTGCTTATGTTGTGTTAATGTTTATGTTTACTAGATTCTACACAAAAATCGAACGTTTACTTACTATTGTTTCTGTTCTGTAAGTCTATTTATTCTTAGACCAATTTATAGACCAAACTGTAATAAAATAGGTAGGGTTGGCAATGTGGCAATGTAAGAATACTTTAAAGGGCATGAGGGTCAGGTAGAAGGGCCCCATAGCAGATATTTGCTTATGGCCCCAGGAAGGTCAGGACCGGTACTGAATCGACTTTGTCTCAGGCCATGCATAGTAGATTTAACTGTCGGGGCACTGCTCCATAGCAAAATGCCCTTAGTGACACATCCACTTAAAGGTGTAGTCAGCTATTGCAGGCTAATAGCACTTTTGGTCAAATTCAACAAATATCTCCCTGCATTTCACTATCTTAACGTTCTCTGTGTGTTTTAAAAAAGAATCTAAAACTTCCACACAGCGCTGGCTCCGTAAATAGTAACATAAAAAAACGCTTGTATCAACAAAGCCGTAGCACTACGCTTTGCTTCACAATGCATTTCAATGTGTTAGGCGCCGCTGCAGGAGGACCGGGGCTACTGATACTGATTTGAACTCGAAGTTAGCAAGAATGACTCTGCCTTTAAGAGACCGGAATAGTTCCACTGAAATGCATCACAATGCTCCATCTGTGTTATTATTCCATATTATTCAAATATATTTGATACCACCTTTCCAGGCTCCCATTGGGATCTTGGAAAGTGCCTGCCCCACCAGGCCAGTGCTAAGAGCATGGCAGTAATTCTATTGGGCTCACGGTGATAAAATGAACCCTCCAAGAGTGTCAGCGGCTAGAAAGTATGCCTCGGGGTCCACCTCACTGCTGGTTAGCAGGGTTGATGTATGACAGCATGAGGGAAAGAACAGGAGAACAGCTTTAGGGCCTGGAACAGTCGCCCATAATAGTTACACCATGCTCCATATTTCAGGCTGATTCAGCCAGTGTCATGGAGTACAATATATTGCATTGCAGGCTCAACAGTACTAATTACTAGCTGGGTTTACATGGACATTTTATTGTCCGATTTGTCCTTTCGATTGAAGATTTCGGGTTGCCTGTTTACATAGTCATGTCATCTAATTGGGTCGGGGTATACGTACACTGGGCATCGTCGCAATTAACTGGAATAAATGCACACACATAGGCTCAATAACGTGTGTAGCATAACAGCTAAAATCGGCTAGCCTTTGGCATGTCAGTGGCGAGTGAGGCTATTTGTGACTGGATTTACAGCTGTCAATGTAGCTGCCATTAACTTATTTACACGTCACAATTGTTTTGTCCAGACCGTGTACAGCGGCTGTGCAGGATATCGCCTTGTCTCCAATCAATTTGCCGTTCACACATAGACCTGGGGCATGCGCAGCAAGGACGTAATCTGGTTTTACCATTTACATGGTAGAATTCCTCTTTCAATTGGGTTATGGAATGGGTTATACTACACCTCAGCTTCGGAATGAAATTTCATTCTGGCTGGGCCTTTCTCTTCCGATTGAGGTGTTTATATGGAGAATTTTCATTTGCATTGGGCATATTACCCAATTCCAATCTAGGGAATACTATGGTCCATGTAAATGCAGCTACTGTCACTCTCTCGTATTATAGAGGAGATCTTTTCATCACCAGCCTCACTTGAGGAACACACAACAGGTAGGGCAAGGCTATGATGGATGTATGTCTTACAGGGACACTTCCCACACAGTCACATTATGTAACGCTCAAAGAACCCTGATCAATCGTCGCCAGCTTGTTTGGGAGCACAGCCGTGTGAATGACACAGGAGTGCTCATGGGTTGTATTGGAGGGGTTGAGGCATTCGACGATCGACATCCTAGGGTAATGCTTTAAAGAAAATATGGCAAAAGAGATTACAAACTTTCTGCTCAGCTCTGACTGTTGTGACTGTAAAATCTATCTATCTATTCATATCATATCAAGAGGATGTTGTCTGTTTTAAAGGAGCGTTTCTTTTAGAATCTAAACCAAAAGGTTGCCGGTTTGTGGCCGGCCGGCATCCTTCGCATACAATTTAACGTAGTCAGCTTTTGCAAGCTAATTGTAAGCTAATAATGTAGACTATAGGGCAAATTCACCAAATAACTCCTCGCAGTTTGAAAGCTTACAATTCTCGGGTAATAATCGGGTACATCTACCCAGCCCAGGCTCCGTAAATAGGAACACAATGTAGCGAACATCAACAAAGTCGTAGTACTAATCTTTGCTTCACAATGCGTTGCGATGTGTGGGGCGGCACCATGAAGGGATATTGTTTTGATTTGTGCTCAAAGTTAGCAAGCGTTCTTGTGAATGACTGACCCTGCAGTACAGTATACGTTAAAACGTACAGTATACGTTAAAACGGCACCTATTGCTACGTACTGCAATTGAACAAACTGTAAATATCGTTTGACAGCAGAGAAAGGGAAATATATGAGGAGAAGGAGCAGGTGAGTGTGAGGAGGAGGAGGAGGAGAAGGGAAGCAGGGAAGGTGGTATGGAGGAGGTGCACAAGGAACAATACCATACGGCAACAACAATGTCAGTTGATGTGCTTGTACTGGCCCAGCTGTGCTGAGTCACGCTAACCCGCTGTCGATTTAAAAACGCTGAGTCACCACAATCAAACTGTACAGTATACTGTACCACCACACACGCATACTTATATGAGAAGTTTTCCAACTAATTCAACTTTTTTAAAATTTTATTTAACTTTAGAAGCACGCTAATACTGATCGGGCTGGACGTTTTGGTTCTTTCTGGTTTGGTGCTAACATCATACATCATGAAGAACAATAATATATTAGCATACATCAACGTTTGATGCGTTGTTCAGTCTCCACATAAAGATAGGCCTTTATATACTTCTTACATACTACAAACATAATTTTCAATAGTATAAATTTAGTTATTCCCCTTGTTCTCTAACATTCTTTTTCGTAATTTGGTCCCCTGTTCCCTCCCGGTTATCTGTCGCTCTGCACAAAACCCACAAATAAGCCCGGGCCTAAGTATGACAGATTCCTTGTGGAGGAGCCGTGTCTGTGTGCGGGGCTCGTGGCTCGCTCAGCCGCAACAATATGTTTTACCAAATTGAAAATTTGGAGCATAAATCTGCCGAGTCACAATCCCCAATGAGTCTGTTCTATTCCATTATGTAAATGAGGCTGCGTGAGTCACTCCCGGGAATTTATGGAAGCGGGGCAGACATTTACAAGGCTTCGTAAGTGAGCTGCATGCTGCACAGGAACGGCTGCCGAGGCCGGAGTGGGTCACCGTGACACATTTGGGCCGGTGGGCAACGGTGTGCCAACTGTGAATACCGAGAAGAAACTGCCTTCGTGGGGTTCTGTTTACTGTACGTGTGTGTGTGTGATCATATGCGCACGGCTATGGATACTCTACAAGCACAATGAGGGTGCCCGTGTCTTTCCTAGGTAGTCACAAATTAGCAGAAGCGCATGAAGGTGTGGTGACCTTCGTCAGGTCAGCATGTAGCAGATGTAATTACCCTACTATGCGTTGCCCTGGGAGACGTGACTGACGATAGCCATTTGTGTGTGACGCACGCACATGCACTCTGAAACACTATCCACAGAGCCTCTAAACATGGGTGACACACAAACACACACATACTATCTCCGTCTCCCAGTGTCTCTGGTTTCTCTACCTGGGAGCTTTCATTCCCAACATTTGCATTTAAATTGAAAAACAGAATACGTAATTCCTTAATTCCCTGTGAGTATCCAAGGACTGTGTGTAATACGTCCGACTCCACTCAGCACAATCCTCCCACACATCTTTCCCTGGAAATCAGTGGGTACTAGGAGGAGGATAGTTATGTGCTGCTCCTCCTCCTCAACATTGAATAAACACGCTTGTGCACACATACACAAACACACGCACGCACGCACGCAAACAGAAGGCTGTATCAATGCCAGCAGCGGATGTGTAAGGACCTGGGCCCCCATGATGGGAACACAATAACTGCTCCACTCCCGTGAGCTCTCTGCTTGCTTAGTGATGAGTCTATTATGTCAGCGACAGCGTTGGTTAGCGAAGCCCCCTTTGTCTTCCGCGCTTGGTCGGCTGAGCCAGCCGTGCTCAGGAGGACACAATTAAGACAGCTAATACAGGAAGTCCCACTTCAATACAGTGCAGGTGTGTATTGGGAAGTGATTTAAAACAAAACCCCTCCACATCCAATGCTATTGTTTGATCTCAACCTGGATATGTTCTCTAAGTTGTGAATAAACATGACCTGAATGAATGTAGTGCTAACACAATAGAGTTTAGCACTGGAAGAAGAAGAAGAAGAAAAAAAAATCACAAAATGGGACACATGGTGATGTTCATTTGAGTATGACGCACTGCAGGTGGGAGATTCTAATGGCCTGCTATAATGGCACCTGCTTTTCAATAGTACATATATCTATTGTTGACATGAAAGGTGTTCCATGGCATGTTTAATTGATAATAGTTGAAAGTGGCCAATACAGTAGCTAACAAATGCTAATGACCATAAATGTATCCAGCGAATACGTCAACCTTGCAAGATGCATTTTATTGGTGCTTTGATTGCATGCTGACCTTTTAAAAATGGGCTAATTTCAACAACGCCACACTGTAAAAAGAAGACCATTTGTTTCTCAATGGAAATTGGATCCATGTGATGGGCCCCGCACCGCCACTCCAAGCATGGCAGACTACTGACGACAGGGTTGCCCCGTAGGCCTGCCGAACAGCATGTCGGACCGAGGCTACAGTGTAAACACCATCAGGCTTCAGATCTGCTGGAATCATTGCACACAATGCACCACAATGCATCATTGTGATTCAGCCTAACCAGTATACAACACGAGGGTGTGTGTAACTCATCTGTTTTGCCATAGAAGAGTCCTTTGGAGCGATATAACAAGAGTGATAGCCATGGCGTCAATGTCCTTCAGTGCTGTGACAGACAACATGCCTTGTGAAGCCAACAAAGAAAGGCATCATTCTCCTATCAATGAGGTGTGGGGATCTTTTGTCTACTTCACAAAGCAAGACAAAGCTTCCTCTCAGCTAGAGCGTCATACTTATATATATATATATATATATATACATACATACTGATATATACGATAATGGGAGCAACACGTGTGCTAAGGGGGGGGTTAATCCATTCCACATTATTCGAACGATGTCACAGTGTTTGCCTTGTCATCTTACGGCTATGTCTTGATGTTGCCATTGTTAAAACGAGGTCCCCTGACTCCTTACACCACTAAATGACGTCCACACTGGAACCGGATTAGCCACAAACCTCCCATAAGTGGCTGCAGCATGCAAGTCTTCTCATGGATGAAGAGTCCCGTCTTAATAAGCTGAGTGAAGATGAGCGGCCCGCTGCAATCTTGGCCTGTACTTCAAAAAGCTAAGAAGGTCTTTCAGGGTTCTCATCAGTATTAAATCGATTTGAGCATACGTATCTCTGCTTGTATGAACGGATAACATTCGTTTGATGATCCAAACAGATATACATTTGTATTAGTCAAAATTTGGATTACAATCTAATCATTGATTCAAAAGTTTTCAATTCGATTCAAAATCTGTTTTTAGCATATACCCCAGCTCCACTGTCTTCACTTTGTCTCACCTAGTTATTTTTTCTTCGATTTTGCTTCCATCTTGGGCTTTGTATTCCCTTAAGTACCTGTGAATTCTGTACTCTAGGGACAGAGCCAAGTTCAATATCATGTTAACTCTAGAAGGCTTTCTAGGAGGACGTGCTTCGAGGGCTTCCGACTGTCTCTTCTCTGAGGTGCCTATTGTTTTTGTATCGTATTGTCCTGTACATACAGTATGTTCAAAAGTGATATTTCCACTTTCGAGGGTGTTTGAGACAAGATACACCAAGTTCCAATCAGTGAGTCCAATCAGTAATCACGGTATACTAGGACAGACGACATATAATGATAAGATCTACACTTCATAGAAATCCATAACAAAATCTTAATAACTTACACCAAAACTCCAGCATATTGTGATGTGGATATCTTGTATAAGCATGCTACTCAGCCCTCTCTCAGACAGGTAAATAAATTAATAAAACACCTGCCCATTCATCTTCCTTGTACGAGCTACCACTGGTGCTTTTTAGCAATGTTATCTACAGTAGCTGTTTATCACTCCCTTAAGCAGCACAAATACACGCACACCAGCACAAGCAAGTCTGATCGGGGCGAGTTTTACGCCCTCATTTTTCCTGACAGGGAAAATGTGTGTCGCTGTATGTGTGCGCGTGTCAATTTCTGCTCGGAAGATTTACCCCCTTCACGTAAGTACCGGCAGAAAGGCAAACAACGACAAGGCAAAGACAAACAACGATAAGGAAGCATAATTCGGAATTGTCTACAAAATGTGCATGGCTGCTCGTGAAACTACACATTTGAGGTTATTTTGGGATTTAACCACGGTGCACTTGCCCTTGCGTTGCGTCTGTCTGTCGGGACCTGATTATGTGTGAAAGAGAAAGAAACGCTGGCGGAGACACAGGGGAGTGTGGCTGGGGAGTGTGTGTGTGTGTGTGTGTGGGGGGGTTATTTCTCAGAATGCACAATAGAGTAAGCAATAAGACAGAATTATCAATATTGCCAGCGAGAGCTGCCTGGAATATTTATCATGCCAGCAAGACAATGACACGGTATAGGTGTGCGTATACGTGCGCGTGTGGGTGAGTGGAGTGAATACGGTACTGTATACTGTACTGTACTGTATACTGTATCGTACTGTAACTGCTTCACACAGTGGTAGATAAAGGGCTGTGCACTCAAATGAGTGAGTGATTAGCTTTCAGTGTCTCTATAAGATACTCTATTCATGAGTGCACAGACTGAAATGCAAGGCGGGCATTATTGCTCGGCTGGGAATCTCAGTTACAGAATATGGGAATGAAAGGAGGAGAGAAAGCATGGGTGAGATTTCACAAGGTCAGTTTTCTTATAATCAAAGGCTAATATTCAGTAAGATAACGTCAGGCTTTTGAGCAGCCCAATGTTATTTCTGCAGAGAAACACACAATATATCCCTCCACACACACACACTCGCAGATAAATCTAACAATCCAGTGCTTGCGTAATGACAAAATGAGGAAAACAGATGGTGAGTCATACCCCACTTTAAAGTGCCGGAACTACATTTCCCATGAGGCCACTCATAATGCCTTCTGTTCTTCCTGTTTGGCTGTGATTGGAGTGCATCCTCACAGGACAGGTCAGATGCCATAGCTCAGGAAATGACCGGGGTGTGTCACTGAGAATTAAACCGTTATGTCAGCTAGCTTTGCCAAGCTAGTTTGGTGAAATCATTGTGAAATGCAGCTTTTGCAGTACTGTATCTTTTTTGGTTTGATAAAAATAAGGATGATGATGAATTATAGAAAAGAGTCAAATCACCACACTTTATAGCTGGACTAATTTGCTTAACATATTTATTGAACACCCTTAGTTGTAATTGCTACTTTAAGTGAATGTTATTATTACTTCAACAGCCTGTACCCTGTTAATAATATGAAGGACAACTGTCTGTGAAAAAATCAAATATGTCTAAATATCCCTTAGGGCAACTGTTAGAATTTAAGGGAATAAGGCAATTTACTTTTCCTTTAATAAATGGTGGTAGAGAGAACTATTAAAATAATTTTGAACAGTAGCGTGAGTGACTACATTTTTAACAAAAAAGTGTGGGCTGATTAACGTGCCTTAGAATGCCTGAAGACTAACCTGACATGCCCGAGGAATTGTTGTCACAGGTCCATCTGGGGAGCTGTACATTGAAATTGTTTGTGAATGAATACTTTCAAGCAAACTTTGCAGTTGATTGGATGAACCATCTGGTCGTTTTTCTCTGTCGTATAGCTATCAACATAACGCTGATTGGAAAGTTCAGTTGCTACTTGGACACATTCAAAATGATTCCGAGGCTTTCCAGACTGATTCTCACGGCGAAATTGAACTAAAGCTGAAGACCATCCTGATCTCGCGAGGCTACCAGAAGACTATACCACACACAGCACATCCATGTGTCATGTTTGTTTAAGTACAGTCAGACAAATTTGGATGTGGGAGCAGCCACGTACAGCCTCCTGTCAACCTCACTCTCTTTCCCGTGCACCCACATTTCTTCCACTAATCTGGCAGTTGGAGGCTGTGACTGCCAAGCTGCAAGGCACACACATCACATCCCTCTACAGCTGATGAAAGGATTGTCCAAACAACGGCGCTCATGACCACCCTGCTGTTGGTGCAATACAATGACAATTCTGCTCCATATATTCACATTTGGCCTGTTTCCAGTCGATTAAGCTGAAATGTCCAATGGGAGAGCAACCAGGAAACGGTCGTAAATCATCCGGCATAAATAGAGTCTTTACCATGACAGCCGTAGACCTAGTTCCACTGACAGCACTTGTGCTTGTTGAGAAACAGTGCTTACACTTGTCTATGAAGACTATATTTAGAAGGCACCAAAACCTAAAGTTTTTTTTTTGTTTTTTTGTGGTTGCAATGCTAAATGAAAAGGGAAATATTTAACTATGTCAAAGTGTATTATATTGATAGAGAGTTCTTGATTATTAGATGTAGACTATTGCTGTTAATGGTAACTTTGGCAAACAACCATTGAACATTTGAATATAATATTGATCTTTGCTTTCTTAAACCTTTTAAAAGGAAATCAAATCCCATTTGTAAAAGGTTTAACAAAAATAACAATTCACTTTAGCTTAATTATAAGATGCCTGAAAATAAATATTTGAAAAAATAAATAAATGAACAAGAATTTCTACAAATAAAACACATATGTGTATTGATAGAAGCAGGACAAGTATTTTCTACAGTACAGTACATTGTTTTATTCTAAGCGTTCTAATTAGTGCAGTGTTAAGGCACTTCACGGCTATAAATATCCTCATATTAACTCCGTCCTTGTATAGCATATCAAGCTATTTCGAGCACCAAATATAAAATTTTCATGAGCCAACTCTTGATGCTATGCCAGGGGTAAGCAAGACACCTAATGTGATAATGAATCCACTCACTTTCAGGCTCGTCTATAATGACTCTAGCTTGCACTAATAATGCAGCACAAAGTTTCCCCTGACATCCCCATGGCTGCACTGCAAAGCCGTGCCCCGTACTGACAAATGATGGCACAGATACACATGAACATCCAATCAATAGCTTATCTGGCCCCCTGGATATAGACATTTCCTCTGGGACCCACACGCACGCACGCACACACACACACACACACACACACACACACACACACACACACACACACACAAACACATGCACATCCACCCAGTTAGAGTACATTTGA
>JAODLL010059687.1:0-18111 GCA_026546735.1 Forbesichthys agassizii | reverse complement strand
AGGTTACTTTGATTACACCAGGCTAGCAATCTGTACCTTTCCATACAGCTTTGCAGTCTAAATGACAACCGCTCCAGATAATAGTATGTTAATTTAGGGGTTAAGGGGGATTAGTCCAGGGCTTTTTATTGTACTCAAATGTACTTGAATTTTAGCCCACTTCCTAAATATTTTACTGCATCTTCCAAGGGCTACTGAACTCAATTAAACCCATGACTGTATAGCTTCATAACCAAAATATAAGTGACTTAAAACATTTTATTTAAATGTTAATTAATTAAAAAAAATGTTTTGGGTCATTTTGGTTTTTATATTAATCATTTTTGTTTATTAATTATAAATGAATGTGCCATCTAAAATTTGTCCAGAATATTACCTAGAATATATATAGAGACTTTTATACATACAGGAACTGGCCTCCCTGCGAGAATCCCATCGCATTGTAGCCCCCCTGCAGTTTGGGGTCCTGTTTGAGCTGCGTGCAGACGTCAGTCACCTGCTTATTCACGTCCATAAAGAACCCGTTCTCTGTGTCCTGTAGGGGGCAGGAGGGAGGGTGTGAAAAGCAGCCTTCACATTTACCAGCTTGTTCACTAGCATCACAGTTGAAGAGCAGCCATGAAGTCATACTTAAGTGAATCACGACAAGTAATTTCTGTATTATTTAAAAGAAGCGAACTGTGAAATCCATTCCCACATTTTTCATGCACTTTTTTGATTAATGTAATTTTGATTAATGATGTAATCTCTTAACACAGATGGGTTCAATAGGTCTAATTAATCATAATTAAGTAAATATACAGTGCTGGGCACACTGGAACTTCACTAAATTACATTTAGGCTTCGTCAAGGTTCAAAAATATGATCTTATTACCTGAACGACATTGTTGCCAATCATCAGTGAAAGTACATATATCCCAGGAACCTCCTCCTCCACCATCTTCTTAATTGCCCCCATGCTGAGGGGGTTGCAGCAGTTGTCACCTGACACGGACACACAGATTGCATTTTGTTTTATAGAATATACCTGATCATTGGGTCATTTGTCTTGGCAACAACATGGTCCACATTTGCATTTAGTAAAGACGTGTTTTTCACGCACATGGCCAAATCACATGAAACCACTGGCCACTGATTCAATGTGCCACGGTTGCAACATCTCTACAGGTTTGCTTGAGTAAACCAACTTGTCGTCACACCGTTAACACTATCATATCATATCACACACCCAACTAGAATCTTAATTGTTTAAAGACAAGTCACAATTCAACACAGGGGGGCTGCTTAGAGCTGTGTTTTGAAGGAGCAGCAGAATTACTTACCCATTCCGTGCCAAATCACCAGTGGCAAGGTACCATTGGACTTGGAGACTGGGCCTCCAGCAACAAGCATCATAAACAAACTGGCAGACAGCAGAAAATGCTGGAGCATTGTAGTCATCTTCATCCCTAAAACATATGCGGTATGTCAAAAGGTTTGACTGACTGACTGTAAGGCCAATATGGCTGTCTATGACTGTAAGACCAATTAAATGTAATGTGAATATATATTAAATTAACATTATCTTTGCGCATAATTCTAAACGATTTTTTTATTACAAATGTATTCTGCATATTTTTATTATAATCGTAAACGAAACATTTAATAATATATCTTTTTTGATTTCGCACATCGATCAAAGTGCTTATGGGGTGGAGATTATTATATCTACGGCTCTTCCTACCGTACCGTATGCATTACCACCGATGCTCTTCCAACTGATCTAAAACATATTCTTATGCAAACACAACCGCAACCTCGACTAATGAAAGGAAAACACATAGCTGTGATTTACATAGTATACTAATGTCTTATTCAAGTAGATTTCATCCAACTCACCTTCCAGTTTAGTATTTTTAGGTAGTTTCAGTTCCTGCTGACTACCTGATCACGTGATAACGTTGTTTACTGGTTCGTCACGAGGGCGGAAGTGTGTAACTTGTGACTTGTTAGCTTCGAAGCTTTAGTTTTCTTTAGCAAAGGCATTTCGTATTAGGGTGTATTGAGATATCTGTTTGGTCGTTATGGGTATGTAGTCGTACCGTGTATTAGATTAAGTGAATAATTGAATGTCTCGATTTTATCTGTGACATCTGGTGTCTCCGATGCATCTTAGAACAGCTACGGTAACAGCTGATATTGATAGTACGTTTGTGAGATCAGATGATAGATAGATCGTACTTAATTTGCTTGTTAGTTATGAAACTAAATAACACAGACAAAATAAATCTTACTACGATTTTGTCAGGTTAAACTTCACGGTGGTGGAATAGGGGTGTGTATTTAAAAATCGGGCTTAATAATAACAAACAACAGCATGTCGATACAATACGTGGAACCAACACTGACTGGGAGTTATGGTGTTGTGGACCCATTTTCCAAAGATTTTGGCTATGGGGTCGACGAGGATCAAGAAGTTGAAGACAATTCTGCATCAGCCGAGACCAAACCACGGATACTTTTAATGGGACTTCGAAGGAGTGGAAAATCGTCTATTCAGAAGGTAACTTACTGAAATTCAGTTGTATAAATCGGCCTTTGGAGAATATACGAATTATTGTCATAAGATTGAGGTCAAGTCTAGGGACCAGCCAAACTTTAAGCAGTGACATTTCAGTTTAAGGTATCGAACATGTTGTCTTACTACGGGTTAGATAGGCAACCTGTGTGTGTGTGTGTGTGTGTGTGTGTGTGTGTGTGTGTGTGTGTACTTCTCCCTCCACCCTGCCCCCAAACAACCAACTTTGTAAGGCTACATTTGCATCTCCTTCAGGTTGTGTTCCACAAGATGTCCCCCAACGAGACACTTTTCTTGGAAAGTACCAACAAAATCTTTAAGGATGACATCTCCGGCACTTCCTTTGTCAACTTCCAAATCTGGGACTTTCCTGGACAGGTGGACTTCTTTGATCCTGCCTTTGACGACGAAATGATCTTCAGGGGAGCTGGCGCGTTAATCTTTGTCATTGACGCACAGGTACGTTTGCCATCGCTTTGAACTGAATTATCATCTGTGAAATGTATTGGTTGATGAGTTCTTGATCTTGTTTTCTGTTTTTCTGGTAACTAGGATGATTACGTAGAGGCTCTCGGAAGGTTACACCTCACTGTCTCCAGGGCCTTCAGAGTAAACCCTGGGATCAATTTTGAGGTTTTCATCCATAAGGTAGATGGTCTGTCAGATGATCATAAGATAGAGACCCAGAGAGATATCCACCAGAGGGCAAATGATGACCTGGTAGATGCCAGCCTTGAGAAACTTCACCTGAGGTTAGTCAATTGGCTTGCCATGCCAATGCAACATTAAAGTGAAATGGTTTTACTTTGGTGGGTCTAACTGATTCTGTGTGTGGTTCCATGCAAACCAATGTGACAACATCTCCACACCTCAACACTGTAGGTCAACAGTAGTTTATTCCACACTTGTAATGAGACTCTTGGTTTTAAAGCAGTATTGTATGCGTGCTGCACTTTTTGAGGCAGCTAAATCCGTGTGGCTGGCTAAATGGTCCGTTTTTAACATTTGCACGATTGTAGCATGGACACAAGGTGGCTCTCTTGCTTTTGATTATATACTTTAATCTGAGAGAAGACTATATGTAATTCAGCTGTAGCATAATCAAACAGACGGCAAAAGCGTGTTTTAAAAAATTGTTTTTTTACAAATGTGATGTGCTTGTTCTTCATAACAAAATCTTAACCAACATGTTTAGACATTTTTAATTCTTCCATAGCTTTAACCCTCGCGCTGTCCTATGGGTCAAAATGACCCGGTGCACTTGCCAGTAGAGGGCAGCAATCACAACACGGACATATGACATTCCGCGGTTTGCTCCCTCTGCTGCTAGTCTGCTGAAATGCCTTAGGACAGTGCGAGGGTTAAGGTTAAAGCTAGTTTTTTTTAAAGTCGTTTTTTTGTTAAATTGTAACTCTTCTTGCTCCTTTCCCCCTTAGCTTCTACTTGACAAGTATCTACGATCACTCCATATTTGAGGCCTTCAGTAAAGTTGTCCAGAAGCTCATTCCACAATTGCCAACTTTGGAGAACCTTTTAAACATTTTCATCTCTGTAGGTGCCATTTTGTCATGCAGCACTTACACGAATCAGTTCTTAAATATAATATGGATATTGTCTTTTCAAACTTTAATTAAAAAAAAAAGTGTTTTGTTTCTGAAGCATTCTGGGATTGAAAAGGCCTTCCTGTTTGATGTTGTCAGTAAGATTTACATCGCCACTGACAGTTCGCCGGTGGACATGCAATCTTACGAGCTTTGCTGTGACATGATCGATGTTGTCATTGATGTCTCCTGTATTTATGGGTGAGAGGAAATGCAGCAGTTTCTGTCAAATTTTTCTGCCGATTATTATTACTACTATTTTTTATTTTATTTTATTGTATTATTATTATTATTATTACTATTTTAGGACTTAGATGCATTTTATAAACCTGCTGCTGATAGTGTGGCCTGGGTAGGTTAGACATGGCTGATGCTTGACAGTAGACCAACGCATGTAAATTCATTTAATTGGATCAGCCCCATGAATCGGTTACAATTGTCCAATTGTCAAATACCGATCCAGCTATTTAAGTCAGTATCGGACCGATCTCAGTATCGTATTGGTGCCATCTCTATAAAAGACATTGTGAAAAGCTTAATATTATTATTTTTGTTTGTTTGTTTTACTTAAAATGTTTGACCTTGAACTTTATTGCAGGCTAGTGGAAGATGGAAGTGGCAGTGCCTACGACAATGAGTCTCTGGCTATTATAAAGCTCAACAACACCACGGTCCTCTACCTAAAGGAGGTCACTAAGTTCCTAGCTGCTGTCTGTATCCTAAGGGAGGAGAGTTTTGAACGAAAGGGTATGTTAATATTTTCTAAATATTAAGATTAACTTTAATTTAATTTTGTTGGGGTTATATTTGAAATGGCTCTTTCCCTCTGCCCTATGAAGTGCCCTGCTTCATTCTATTTATGTATTCTTTATTTTCACAGGTTTAATAGATTACAATTTCCATTGTTTCCGGAAGGCTATCAACGAAGTGTTTGAAGTTAGCTCCTCAGCACAGAGAATAGGTACAAACCTGTCTGGCTCGCCCAGCAGAAGCCTAACTAACCTGAAATATGCCACATTGAATGGAAGCACCATTTAGTAATTGATTTAAAGGGAGAGATGTAAGTGCATATAAAATTACCATAAAGGTCACACGTATGAATTCTAAAGAAAATCTCTCATGCATCTCTCATGTGCAGCAGATGGGGTTTTGCTATACGATGACAAGTGAAACTTCAATTGATATTGCTATAAAAAATGTTTTTAATGTAAAACAAAAACATACAAAACTATAAACTAAATTTGTATTTATTCTCTCCTGAGGGTGAAAGAACTACATTGGGCAAAAAATGCATAAATGCAAAATCTTTAGAATGTACAGTGGAATTACAAATATTCCCTCTACATACATACATACATACATACATATTTTTTTTTAGCCTAATATATCTGGACCCAGAAAATTTAGACATTTTTCTATTTTATTTTCTCTGTAAAAGTAAATGCAGGATGTTCGTTTATTGGAACAAACCAATGTCACTTAGTTAACCCTCTTGGCAAATCAATGTTTTGTATATTCTCATATAACCGAGCATATAGTGAAAATGTGCATGTTTACAGGAGACTGGTCCAAGTATTTTGCGACAAAGTACCCATGGTTCTATCTTTCCTAATTTTAGTATGAAATATTGAGTGCTGCAGGACGATTTAAGCCTCATATGGGAAACCCCTATCAAATACAATGTATCGGAGTATAAACCAGCTGGCCTTAATACTGTATATTTTATGTTGATAATTCCTCATGCCACTTGTGTGTGTCCAGTGTTCTGCTCAGGATCGTCGAAGACCTTAACTGTGCCAGGTAGACCATTTAAGTGCTGGTTGATTTACAGTGTTTTGACTTGGGAGGATAGCATGTGGGTCCAAATGGAGTCTGGGAATACTGATTATGCCTTTGAATGCGGCTAATCACATACGACTGGACATTCGATTTTGATACCATAATGAACATTTGACCAAATCGACTGTAATAAGATTAAGATAGTAGCTATTAATAATATGCTTTTTGAGTGCAAGTTGAATGAGACCTGGGGCATGATCTTATTTCTTCTTTTTTTGTACATAAATCTTTAATAATGTAATATATTTTGTATTGTATTATGTAAAGGCTAATCCTGCAGAAGTTAAACAAGGGAAATGTATGTGCTCTCATTATGACTGAAATTGAAAACAATAAAGGTATTTTTTCATCTGTATTCTATTAAATTGTATTCCAATTACAGGCCACTGGAATTTGAAGGAAAAGTTGTTAAATCTAGTCGACGGTAGATGGCAGCGTCTCCCATGTAACCTATGTAGCTTGGTTGGGGGTAGGTTAGTTTTTAAATACAATCCGTTAGAGTTACAAGTTACCAGACTATAATTATAATCAGTAACGTAATTTTTGGATTAATTACCTACATTTAGTAACATAAACGGATACATTTCCATTACTTTGAGATTGCTTAACTCCTACACAATGTTGCCATGCCATCCAAAGCAATTTACTGCATTGGAGGTGTCAAATCTTTATATTTTTGTGAGTTACTGTGTTTTTTGTAATCAGTTACTTCCCAACCCTGCTATTTTGGCATTGAGTAACACAACTACTACCACAGCCAATTGTGTCGCTATTCAAATAAGTGTATTTCTCTTCTCTGTTTGCTTTGTGGCCTGCTACAGCTGTCCTTGAACGAGTTCAAATATGTTATAGGCTACAAACAAAACGAATCGTATCCCAGATGTGCTCTTCAACCTGACGTGCTCTTCATTCTGACCTTCTTAATAGGTAGTGGCAGCTAAGACGCCACAAGTTTAGCCTTTAATCGTCCCCAGCCCTCCAGCGCTTACGACTGTGGAAAATGGAGGTCATCAAGAGAGAAAATTATATCTTGCTCTTCACGATTTCTTTTTAGGACCCAGCAGTTGGACCACGGAACGTTTTATTCAGCAGAGTGATCTTGTGAGGACCACAAGACAATGGGTGTGGAAGGCATTGGCTTCATCTCATTACTGAGGAATTGAAAGATTTGATGCCATGAGATGAATGGAAATCTAGGCCTGCGTGCACTGTTGGCTACATTTATGGTATTTAATAATCACGTTCGTGTTAAACGGTTCGGGTTAAAAGGTTAACAAGAATGTAGGCTGCTTCTACAAAAAAATCCCAGTGAGTCAACGTGAAAGGTTGTTAGTGTGGGTTCACAAACGGGGCGGCGCTTAATGAGTTACACACTAAAGGCAGATGCATTACCCAAACTCGTCATATTTCAGTTGTTGAACTTCCACAGGATTTATCCCCGATTAACAACAGGACACGCTGTCAAACTTCCCGACTTAAGGGGTGAATATTTAACAAATAACCTTTAAGTTTGCACGGGTAATAAGGGCTAGACTAATGTATAGATCGTTTTATTTAAATTGTGTTAAGTGGACTTTGTCTACTCCAGAATGTAGCATAATGTATGACAATTAATTCGCATCTTCTCATTGCCAATTGCCCGCTTGCTATACACACATCTCCACTGCCACTGTTGCTCAGTGGAAGGCAATTACAGGTCATTTAACCATTTACTTACCACCGACTACAGGTAATCTTTTTCCAAAGATGTTATATATGTTGTATCCTGCCATCCTAGGATATAGCCTATAGGATACAGTAAAGATTATGTGTGTGTGTGTGGGGGATATACTGTACAGTAGGCTAGGCACTTTATTACCATGGCATGACATACATAGCCCTTCTGAATTGATGTGGACTCTAACCAGACTAACTACTAACTCCTGATAGTGATGTAATGTCTACTACACATTACAGTTTATTCTTTTCCAGACTTGACAGCTTTGGCACCAAATTTGTTTCCACCATCAGTCGCTGAATTGAATTATCTAATTATTTATACAAATGAGGTTTGAAAGTATTCTCTCTCCAAAAGGGTTGTTGTTTTTGCTACAAGAACTCCCCCGCATTTGTTTTTAGAGAAAGGAATTTTCAGGGGGGTTTTTTTCTTTAGAAGACAAGGGGCAGAAGAAAAATGCAATTGTTTGCTTGTTTCGTCCCCGTGTTGAAACCACATGATTTTGCCAAATTCTGCGACTATGGCGACATTCCTAGGCGGTTTCCCCTTTTGCGAAGGATGGACTTATATACAATTAAAGACAATTTAGCTTAAAGGCACACTCATTGACTCTGTGAATAGCACCCCTGCGAAACCAACATGCCTGAGTTGACTGTTTATGTTTGAAACACAGTGAGCCTACAGAATGACCACTGTACTGCAGGGGGAGGTGTAGAGAAGTGTAGGAGATATTCTGGTATGTAGTTATACAGTAATTATGTTACATTCCCCTCAGATGCATAAATAAGAACTTGGACATGTAAAAGCCATATGTGATAATTTCTTGCAAATGTAATTGTTCTTACACATGTTACAAAACAATAACTTTTAACATTTACATTTACAGCATTAAGCTATTAACATAGCATTAAAATAATGTACATTAAGAAAACAATTGCCTAATAACAAACTAAATAACCAGCAGAGTGCAACAATCTTTTAAAAAATGATCCAACAGACCAGGAAAGAAAACAAGATTTATTTTGGTAGTTAAAGCTTTAGTTCAAGTTTTAGTTAAAGCTGTAGTTAAAGGGGTGGATTATGGTGGAATCTGAAGAAGTATGTGTTGAAGGTGAGGTCAGTGATTGGTACAGCTAGCGTTCTGTTCTGTGTGCACGCTAAAATAATTATCCAGTGTTTCTACACAGCCCTGGCTCTGTGAATGTGAATGCAAACAGAGTGGTGCAGACCGCACCACACAACAACTATCCCAGCCTTACCAACACATGTACAGTGTGAGGGGTGCGGCTTCTGATGCAGAACCCAGTGGCATTGAAAGGTTGAGTCAGCGACGAATACTGGGGAAGTGTTATTTATATTTTAACTCAATAAAAACTAAAATGGGGGGGGGGATCAGAGGGGAGCTCCCGCAGTGCTAGAACTAGATGAGCTAATACCAAGAGTTGTATAGCAATGCCAAAGGTTTGTAGGCTGCTGTACTAGTTTCAGAATTATAAAAATATGGAGTGTTAATTGCCCACGTTGCAAGCATTTGCTTACCAACAAAGTAAAGAAAATATATACTAGTCCACCCCAAGGTCACCTCAATATTATCTATGTTAACTCAGGATTTACATGGATTATCTTGACCTCTTTATACCTCTCATTATTTTTCATGGTAAACACACAGCTGAGGCTAACAGACTGCCGCCAAGCATGTATTATTTATTTCAGTAAACTGTGTGTGTGTGTGCGTGTGTGTGTGCGTGCACGCGTTGGGTTGAAACCTGCATTTAAAAAATCCCTGTTGTTTTGGTTTTGAAACCCAGAGAGCATTAAATGCCCCTCCTGCATCCCAAATGACTCTCACTCCTTCCTAGTCCCCTCCCCCAGAGTCTACAGAGTTCATAGGTTCAGCGAACTGGTTGGGGGGGGGGGTTGGGGGGGGGGCACAGTAACATTATTCAGGAGTGAGAGATTCTTATCTCCACATTCTTATTACATTGCCTTGTCTGGATTATAAAAGGATCTCACTGTTGCCATATGAAGGAAGTTGAAACCTCCTAATGATGATGATGAGGATGATGATGATGATGTTATTGAGTTGCCAGTGAAACAGGTCATTGGGTGTGTCCAGATTATTGTGACCTCAAGCCACTGGACATTGGGTGTCTTTGATATGGAAGGGAATGCAGTCATCTGATCACAATAATAAATTTACCAGTAGCCATGTTTTCTTTTCTGCTGCAGACAGTGTGAGCGAGACAGGGCTGTCTAATTAGAACCGTGGGCCTGTTGTATATTCAGATCTACTTCCCAAGATGAGGTTGTGTAGCCTAAAAATCACACAATGTGAGAAGTGTTCTTAGCTCGCCCGGCCATTGAACAATAACATCTACTTCATGGAAAATAAACATAAAAGTGGAATGATAATTAAGAAATGGTTACTTACTCGCCCTGCTTTTTCTCAGACAGCTCTGCAGCAGAAAACAGTGGTTGTGAGGAGTCTGGATATAGAAAGGATATGACAAAAGTCCATAAGTGGGCCGCATCATCTAAAAGGGCAAGCTAGCTGCTGCATTATTCTCATGTCAACATTTTATAGCTGTGTCAGGTTTAACACTTACACTATTACTCGTCTTGCTGGATGCAGATGCTTTTACTATGCCTGACAGTGGTTTTCATCATGGAATAGTCCGATTTGTAAATCCTTCTACGCACTCTAAATTCCTCCACTGGGAAAATAAACACCTAGCAGGGTTTTCATAGCTTGTATGTTTCCTGGCTGGACGTGTATGGAGCTGTCAGGTTGTTAAACAGAAAACAACACCACCTAGCCATGCAGGGACATTGGACAGGGGTCCCAGTAGCTAACCGCATCAGATATCTGCCATTTGGCTGTCAGTACAAAGCATTCCAGGGCCAAGGGACAGTATATATATAATCTTTCCTGGGATAGACAGTATATCAGAGAAGAATGCAACCTGTTCACATGGTAATGTAACAGGTAACGTGGTCTGTTTGGTTGAATGTCTCATGTCTAAGAGTATGTTGGTGTAATGAGTTACGAAGGCAACTGCGTATAATCATTAAATAAGGAAAGTTTAATAAAGAACGTAAACAGATCACAAACAATAACCCGCAACTGAACAGAATATAAGGACGGGAGCAATCACTAGAGGACGGACAGGTGTAGGGAGGCCCTGATTGCCACCTGTCACAGATCGGCTCTCAGTACTCCGATCAGACGCAGCCCTGCCGTGGGACGTCGGTGTGACAGTTGGACAATACAGTGTGTTCCAGTGGTTGGAGTGGCAACATTCCTATTTTTGCCACGGACGTGTAAAAAGATACAGTAAGCACACTAGAAAGTCTGCATCAAGATTGAAGAAGTCTAACCCAGTCACTAAAAGAATAGGCCTACTGATTGCATTAAGTGTTGCAGGTTACCATACACTTATTTACAAAGGACTGGATATCTTAGATTTAGACATGCATTCTTATTTTTAATCTAATACCTCAATAAATATATATAACAGTACATAATGCATAAATATACACACACCATCAAACCAGGAATTGAACTGACTTTTTTGATGAAGTGTTGATGGGTTAGAGGGGATAACGGATGTAAACTACATGTAAACATCCACGCGTGAGATATACCTGTATTGCACTAGCTGTATGTTGTAAAATAACTTAATAATAAATAAAATAACAACATTTTCCACCACCGTATTTGCAAATAATTAGAAGCCTGCAACGAAATAAAAAAAGCATGTATTTTTGAATATTGGATTATTGTTATCATCCTTTATATAGGTCTTCCTTGCATAATTACTAATGGAGTTCTTCTTAACAGCTGGAGACTATTACAGAATGTATCTGCAGATGTTGTGCCTCCGGAAAAAATAAACAGTCTCATTCTACACATGAGACGACTGTGTCCGGAAGGAAAACCATTGTTGCATTCATTGTTGAGTTGAATGGACTAGAATAGAAACCTAAGCTGGCGAGGCACTCTAGGGGAAGTCAGGCTGATCTCCCCTACCGACAGTAAACTGACACAAAACAGACAGATGTAGTGTTTGGTCTTTGTTTGGTGGTCGTCCATGTTTATTTGACCTTGCTTACACTGATGCGGGACCGCTATCAGTAAGGAGGACGTTTGTGGAATGTCCGTGGCTGCCATGGTATTTTTGTGCTGAGATAATGACATGGTACAACCAAAGTACCGTAAGTCAAAGTCAGTGTGGCCAACAGTAGAAGACAATGTTATACATTTTATGTTTACCTGATTTAAAAGACGGCTATCGCAAGCTAAATGTAAGCTAATACACTTCAAATTCAGCAAATATCTCTTCACATTTTGCTAGCTTACCGTTCTCTGTGTTGTTCTCTGTGTTGAAAAAACTATTTGATACATCTACTAACCCTGCTTTTAACATCCTAATAATATGTTTGATAGTCAGTCCGAGGTGCAGTGTTATCCAGCAGACCCTTAATTGACCAGATGCAAATACTTTTAAGGTTTCTGGTAGGCTACATTAAGCGTGACGGCAGTACAGATCAGATTTGTGGAATGTTAATGCCTTTCAAATTCTGACCTCCCTCTGCTTTATGTCAAACCACAAGGCGCTGTGTGTAATAGTTTTTCTGAGAAAACAAGTGGCCATCATTCGACCGTAAGGCCTCCATAGCGAAAAGGGGAGCCGTGACATCATCAGGTGAATTAGGCCTAAAATATTCTAATTCAAAACACATGTTGTCAAAATCAGTCAATATCTCCTCTCACGGTAGATGTACTTTGTTACTGTGGGAACATCTTATTCCATAAAATAATCTTCAGAATATGCATACCATGTTATACTGTAGGCCTAATCATTCTATGACATCACAGGGTCAAGTCGTTGTTTGGCTAGTTTCCGTCTCTGGGAACGACTTGTTCATCTAAATTGATTTGAGTGTCCTGGACAAAACAAATAGCGTATATGGGTTCCTAAATGGAGTGGCATTTCCCCTTCATATATGAACCAAACAAAGATCAGAGGATCGCCCCCCTCGCTCCCAACTTAAACCCACCCTGGCCCTTGGAGACCCTGTGAAATGGAGAACTCTATCTTATTGTAGCTCCTAACAATTCATATTGTTTGGTGGGTTCTGATCCAATGCCAAAGGCACTTTGGCATTGGATCACTCAACATTCTGAGTGAACGCGAGAAAACATTCTATGCTTTAACTTGTAACTACGGGATAACAAAACATAAGTATATAGCCTACATCATTACATTAGTGATTTACTATGGAATTGCCTTAGCATATGCGGGCCAAATGTAAACTCAGCCCTTTCAGTACTCCGTGGTTTAAATGTTTTTCTGCATGCGAACCCATTTTTTAACCATAAGCTACTACCGTACAGTATATGCACATGAGCGACTTCTACTTCACAGATCAGCAAACATTCACTGATCTGTGACCAGGGCCCTAAAGATGATGAATAAACCCTTATAATTAAGCTGCGGCTGTTCTGTTTCAGGAGGTCAAGCAAAGAGACATCATGAGCGACCGTTTTGACTGCAAGAACTGCAAGGAGTCCCTGTATGGGCGTAAATACATCCAGGTGGACAACAGCCCACACTGCATCCCTTGTTATGATCGTTTGTACGCAAACACTTGTCAAGAATGCAAAGAACTCATTGCTCACAACGCCAGGGTAAGCTAAGCTCAAAGTTGTGTTTGTGTGCAAACAGCAGTGGAACATGTGTTTATGTAAACATAAACAGTCATTGTCATATCCATTCATACTGTACATCTAATGTGGCTTCACTTAAATTCAATGGGCACCCAATTCATAGTGCCTTGCACAGACCAGCAGGGTTGTTAGTGAATAGCAACTATAACTCTCTCCGTCTTTTACTCAACACCAAGATGTTCACAGACCTCTTGAACTCCTCCACACGCTTTGGCCAGTGTAGAATATAAACACCATGGGGATACACAGACGACACCAGGTCCTCAGGGGCAAGTACATTATGAACGGGTAGTAAATTTGTCTCCAATTTCACATTATATCTGCCAGTTCCCAACTGGGATTATTTACTGTGGTCTGTCAACCACACACATACACACGCACGCACGCACGCACGCACAAACGCACACACGCACGCACGCACGCACGCACGCACAAACGCACACACGCACGCACGCACGCACACACGCACACACGCATACACACACACACACACACACACACACAACACTCCCATCCCTCAAAAAAAGTGAAGGCCATCTTAACTGAAATACAAGGATCAAGTTATAATTGTAAAATAATTATAACTAATTACAATAAAAACATATTTTTATATTATTTCAAGCAATTCATTGCAAATTTGTAAAAGCTTAAATAAGGGGTAACATCAGCACCTGACAACACTTTGAAAAGGCATGACAAGGCACATTATTTACAGTTTACGGTATAGCACAATAATGCACACACGGCAGCTTCAATGTAACCTGACATGCCAGAGGAATTGTTGTCACAAGTCCATCTGGGGAGCCGTACATTGAAACTGTTTGCGAATGGCTGTACTTTCAACAGAATTATAGCACACAATCAAATCGAAACAACTAGTGTTATGTTCTCAGTTTCCGGCCTATTCCTGGTATAACCAGAAGTGAATATGGTCGCTAATGCGATCAGGGTTTCCCAACTGTAAAATCTCAGCAAGAATAAAATGAGCTGATAGCAATAGTCGGGCGGAGCGAGGCTACTCTTCCACTGCCCGACCTTCTGATTTTCTCTTCTCCTTCCAGGAGCTGTTCTTTGAGGACAGGCACTACCACGAACACTGTTTCCGCTGCTTCCGATGCAACCGTTCGCTGGCAGACGAACCGTTCACCAGCCAGGACGAAGCGCTGGTCTGCAACGACTGCTACAGCAATGAGTTCTCTTCCAAGTGCGTGGCTTGTGACAAGACCGTCATGCCAGGTACGGACAACAGGGGAACATGCATACTTCACAAATTCAGAACGCAGAATTTTCAATTAAACAATATGTCAAAATTCCTATATTTAACATATTCCAATACACATATTATTAGGATTATGGACTCGTTCCCAATATTGATTTATTTTGAGTTTGGATTGTCTATATCAGGGGTCCCCAATCCCGGTCCTAGAGGGACGCTGCCCTGCTTGTTTTATACGTCTCCTTGCTCCAACACAGCTAATTCACATGAATGAGTCATTATAACAAGCTATTCATGTGAATCAGCTGTGTTGGAGCAGGGAGACATCTAAAACATGCAGGCCAGCGGCCACTGGTCTACATGAACAGAATAATAGTGAAATATGACTGCTTGTAAATGTAGTCATCGAGGTAATCAAGGAACATTCTACCACATATTCTCAAGCCAAGTGCACCAACGTATCCTGTTGGCACATTCCATGTCTCTCTCATCCACAAGTTCCTTGCAGAGTTCTCACACCCACAAGGGCTGATGGGTAAATTGTTCTTTAAGGTGCGTGTATCTTACAATTGGATCCTCAGCTCGCGCCACTGAAAACACCCCCATCCCAGTTCTCAGCCAAGGGCACCCTGATGACATTACCTCATTGCCCTGGTGGCGTTGGATGTCTGAAAACGACCCAGGCGTGTGGGAAGGGTGTAGCTGGCTGTAATAAGTCACCAGTTCTTTTATACAACAGGGAGAGCAGTCATTTTTAAAGTGTGCGCTCTGTGGTATGTGGTTAAACGGTACACTGCCCTTGTGCCCCTGTTAGAAGTGCGTCCAGTTGTATGCCTGTGCTCCCTCAGGCGTCCATTCACGTCCCACGGCTCGTAAAACAAGGGCCATGATTAAGAGATGTGACGTCCTTTTTCTCAGGCATGACCAGCTCCCAGATTTTTTTACTGCCCTCTGTAATGAGGCATGTGTTTGGAGAGGCATTAAGCAAATGGCACTGTTCCACATTAAGGAGTTAGAATAGCAACCGCTGTTTAAACAGTGAACGTGTAACGCAGACTTGAGACGTGGCATGGAGTTTGCTCGTGCCTTGATTTGTTTTGGCATGCGATGACAGAATGATCATACTTGAGATAAGATGACGTTATTGTAATGTGCACAAAGGTACAAACAGGTTTGGCATTGATACCATATCACCATTATGGTATACAGAACACATGATGACAACTAACAAATTGCATAATGTCCTCTAGATCTGGTACTGTGTTTAACACAGAGAATAATGCTAAAATAGACACTTGTTATTACTACCACTTGCTACCACGAGATTAATTTGTGAGTGTCTTATGATTTACGAGTGTCCTTTTACTGGATGGAACAGTGGCAAGAGCTATTGTAGCACACAGGAAGTCCTTAGATTATATCAGGGAGAGAAATACCATGGTGACAGACAACACACTGCGTTGCTGCCATAAGCAACACTACGCCTGAAGTGGTTCATACAACTACAGCAATAAATACATATATGAGTACGTCTAAAAGGTGGATGGAGGATTAAAACAATGAATTATGACTAGACGGCGGTTGGCAAGTTATCTCTCTCTCTCGCCCTCTCTCTCTCACACACACACACACACACACACACACACACACGCCCAACCCTGACAGGCTCGAGGAAGTTGGAATATGAAGGCTCTGCATGGCACGAGGACTGCTTCGTGTGTCATGGCTGTGACAAGCCCATTGGCGGCGAGTCATTCATCCCAGACAAGGATGACTACTACTGTGTGCCTTGCTATGAGGGCAGATTTGCACCGCGCTGCAGCCACTGCAAAAAGGTATGCGTGTGTGCTACTGTGTGTTGGATCGGACCACCGTTGACATATTGTTGTTTTATTGTTAGAACTGCGATATTGTACATCGCTGTACAATTGTTTTGTTGTTGTTTACCTGTTATTTTATCTATTGAAATGGACGTTGTTGGAGCCATTTGCCACTGGGTTTTGGGCTGTAGGTGAAAGGCCGGGCCACTAGGTGGTAGTAGGCGTTGTCACAGCATTTATGTGTGCACAGGTACAGCAAAGGGTCATGGTTTAGAGGAGGAAGCACACAGTTTTTGACGCGTCAGGACAGACAAACTTTTGTAAGACAACCACGTGGTGAATATTAAAGGTCAGGTTCAAGAAGTACAGACGTGTCTGCAATACATTTCAGTCTAATTTAATTGATCACGTACTTACTTGTTACTTAATTTGAAGAGAGATCAAATTAATTCAGTATTAACAATTCTAATAAAAACAGACACATTAAAATAAAGATAGAGTCAGCGATTGTAAGCTAATACACTTTTTGTCAAGTTCAGTCAAATGTCAACTCGCGGTCTGAGGGAGCACCGAGCGAATAATCTGGTGTTTCTACACAACCCTGGCTCTGTAAATGGGACCACGTGTTGGGGGCCTCTGTGGGTAGTAACATTCCTCCAGCATGAAGCTTGAATGGAGTCATTCTGGAGAACATAGCTCTAGATAGCTAGCCCACTTTATCTAAGAGACTGCCTATACCTTCAATTGAAGGGGAGATCAAATCCAGATTATTACAATTAATTTAAAAAGGAGACATTCAATTAAAGGCAGAGTCAGTCATTGTAACTAACTAAGCGCACGAGATATGATTCCTTTTAGATGTTAAATGAGGACCATCTAACATTTTCATACGTCTCAATATATGACATTATAGAATAGGGGTGTAAGAAAATATTGATACACCTGAGTATCGCAATATTTCAGTTCGCGATACTGTATCGATTCACTAAATCCTGGTATCGATTAAACATTTTTTATTACATTTTTTTTAAAGGGACCATGTACAAAATACATTAACCTAAAACAAATCTGGTAACAACCAACTTTATTGTCATTTGAGAGGAAAGGTGGTTGATACCAGATTTATCTAATTTACCTCTGAAGTCCTTGAGCAAGTTATGTTTCTGTTATTTTTTGCAGCAGCACCACACATTAGCATTGCTATGAGTTTTCCACATATTAGAAATCGCAATATATCATCTTACCTACAGTATCGCAATATATTCAATCGTGGCCCGTGTATCGTGATACGTTTTGTATCACCAGACTCTTGCCAATATACAGCCCCATTATAGAACTGTTGTCCCATTACTAAGCTATATGCGGATGGTATTGTGTGTACCTGCCAATACACAGCCCCATTATAGAACTGTTGTCCCATTACTGACCTATATGTGGACTGTATTGTGTGTACCTGCCAATATACAGCCCCATTATAGAACTGTTGTCCCATTACTAAGCTATATGTGGATGGTATTGTGTGTACCTGCCAATACACAGCCCCATTATAGAACAACTGTTGTCCCATTACTAAGCTATATGTGGATGGTATTGTGTGTACCTGCCAATACACAGCCCCATTATAGAACAA
>JAODLL010059676.1:0-18111 GCA_026546735.1 Forbesichthys agassizii | reverse complement strand
CCCCCCCCCCCTCCCCCCCTCCAACTGCTCCTGGTGGTTGGTCGCACCTTGCATGGCAGCATTCACCATCGGTGTATGAATGTGTGTGTGAATGGGTGAATGTGAGGCAAAATACTGTTAAGCACTTTGGATAAAAGCACTATATAAATAGTCCATAACATGCATTTGAGAATTTATTAGTTGCATATGCCTACTCTACATTACAATTACAATTACATTGCAGAGGAGAATAGGTAGTATGTATGTAGGTAAATGTTGAATGTCTACCTGTGATGATGCAATCTGTACAGTTTAATTCGGATGAACGACAGTATAGAGTTGGGAATGTTGGACCCCTCGCTTCTCCTTGAACACAAGAGTATTGCCATTTTGCAGCACTTTCTGCGGTAAGCTTAACACTCGGTTATATTTAATATTTGTTGACATGTTATTGTCTAAATTAAGACTTTGAAATATCTAAAAGCATAATTTTCACTTGATGTAAGTTTTTTTAAAAATGTTTTGGGTCTGTAACCTCTTATATGGTGATTTAAGTTTATAGTTTTTTGCTTTTAGGTCAGGACAAAGTTAAACCACTGATCTAAATAATGATCTCTGTGTTCGTAGCTATGATGAAGTGTTGTATCAGTCTGCTCAGGATCTCCAACCCAGGCATCTGGTCACCTTCTTAATTAATCTATGGTAAGTACCAGGGTGTAATATGGCTAGATCTATACCATTGTTTATTTAACATGTATCTAGTAGTGGTATGTCTAACGGGCTTTCAAGTAACATTTAAGATTTGGTTTTAATCTGTTCATTGAAACTTGCGGTATATCATTGGCTGTAGATTTTAAACCAGAAAGTGTGTATGTATTTTATTTATTGTTCCAGTCATCTAGTTGCCTCAGCACACAGGGAGCTGACAGTGAAAGGAAGCACTCTAAACGTTGCCCAGGTAATAGTAATGACGTACAGGCCTACTGTATCATTCAAATCTGTCCATCATGCATTAACAGTTGGGAGGGGGAACATATTAGGGTTAGTCACTACTTTACTGTACTTTAAAATGTATTGAATGCATATTTGATTATTTCAATATCACTCGAGGCTACATAACTGGATTATAAATTATTGTATTTTAAGCGTTAGTCACGAATTGTACTTGCCAGAAACTTTGCACAGCCTTTTGTTTACACCAGAACAATTATTGTTAATTATAGTGGCATAATCCCACACATTAATAATTTGTGGAACCTGTAATAAACAGGCTAGGCTACAACTGTTCAGAGGAGCCTGCTCTGTCCTGGCGCATGGCATGAAGGTGCTTGGCATTACACCAGTGGAAAAAATGTGACTCAAGCCACTTGGGTCAGTACGTGATACGTCATGGATATTACTAAATTCCTAATGTTCATATTTGGTGTAAATAAACTATTTATACAGACAATTCCCCACAACTTCTGAATACAAAGTGAATTGTGTACATTTACATCTATGGGAAAGTATTCACTGGCACAAGTGCTCCTCATTCTATTGTCAACATTTACCAACCCTGTATTTGCACTTTTGCTAAACCCAATCACTCACACCTATGTTAAGTATACCAAATAATAATTCATTTATTTAGGTCATGCATTTGGCTATTGGGTAATTTCACTGTGCCTTTACAGTGTATATTGAAGCCGATCCTAGGAAACACCACGTGTCAATTTGGCCTAGTGTGTGGAAAATATTTAACAAATAAAAGTATGCTGCATGGTTATATAATACATCAGTGTTTAAATTGTACGAGAAAAAAAAACCAGCCGTTTGTTATGTTTTAAAATGACACTTTTCTTTTTAAAGGAAATGCATACAACATAAATTACAGAAATAAAGAGTACATAGCATTGATATAAATGTGTAATAATTATACATGCAGTGCATGGCACCAATCTTACCACACAAGAGTTCCTGTGACCGGTGCACATTGAATACTATTCTGACGGGACAAAATGTCCACTCAAAAAGAATGGGGAAACCATTTCCCAAAATGTCTGATAAAGGAAATTGAAGTAATGTGTGTATATCTTCGTATACACAGCCATAATAAATCAATGGTCTTATGGTATTGCCCCAGTGTGGCTGGTGACAACTTCAGATTCCTCAGCTGCTAAGACTTGGTAAAAAAAAGAGGCACCTCCAGTTTTCTTCAAATGCTATGTTATAAGTGACTACTACTCTCACAAGTAGAGTGGTGTTTGATTGAGGTTGCAGGGTGTTAGGCCTACGTAGTAGTAGGCTGTCATCTGTGCAATGACATGAATTCAAAGCCGTTCCGAATTCCCCTCCAACAAAGGGCAGTGCAAAAGACCTGCCCCTACCATGGGAAAATAGCCCCTCCTGTGCAGGTCAAACACTCATACAGTGATCAGTTTTTTCTTATTGTCCAAGTCTTGCTTCAATGGCCTGGATGCGTCGTGTTTCGGAAGTCCGTATAGGTAAATGGACACACAGACCAACAAAGCCCCAGATATAAAGGTAGCCGCTGTATGAGAAAGGAAAGTTTTTCAACATAAAAAACACATTTTATTTCCATCAGCTCTCCAATGGTTACTTAGTTTCCCTGTGAGGATCACAGGGAAACCAAGCAACTGTTCTGTGGACTCTACTGCAGACAGACAATGCGGTGCCAGAGTCAGACCTACTTATCTGGAGGCCAAAGAGGAGGACCGAAGCCACGGTGGACAAAATGATGGCGGCCGCCGCCGAGAAGCCCTTCATGATGTTGTCGGTGTACTTCACCACCACGGACGTGTACAGACCGCCCACGCTCGCCAGGACTGTGCCAGGAGACAGGGCAAACGTCAGTGCACCAGTGCAAGTGTGCGCGGGGAGGATTACAACCTTCCGCCCTATTCACCAGTCCCATTTGTACTCACAGATAGCAAAGCACACCCAGGGCGTGTAGCCGAAGAAGAAGCCTTTCTGAAGAACCATGTCCCCGTCGTTCATGTAGACGCCAGCGAGGGTCACTGCGATGCCCGAAATGTACATCTGGATGTTCCTCACCCAGAGAGACGTATCGGAGCTTTTCAAGACCTTCTCAAAATACACACCTGGGCCGCAGAGAAGACTATACACATTAGAATACACTCATGCAAATTAGGAATATTTCTACCATGTGAAATGTTACCTGCGAATCCAGAGCACAAGACGGCTACACCTGTGGCTACAATCCCAAGAAAATAGTTTTGGTCAATCTGAAAGCAAAGAAAACACGTATGAATCAAAGTATATGCATGTCAGAGGAACACAAGCCACTCAGCAATATGATGTGTGAAAGGCACAAACTTATTTTTTTTTGCTGGTTTGATGCTTGAATAAGCGTTCAGACTATTCTCACAAGCCTAGCCCAGAGCATTACTATTCTGAGCTACCATGTGATTATTTTTTTGGTATCTACATTTCCTAAAGAATCATTTTTGATCAAATTACAGTTTCATTCAAGTTAACCAAGTTATTTGTCATGTCACAAGAACGTCAACGCTTCTCCCGGGTGACCATCGCTGCATGGAAGCAAATAGAGGTACTGTACATTTGGCTTTGCATGACATACAGTGCATCCAGAAAGTATTCAGTGCTTCACTTTGTCCACATTTTGTTATGTTACAGCCTTATTCCAAAATGGATTCAAATAGTTCCAAAATTCTACACATATAACAATACCTTATAATAACAGTGAAAAACATTTTTGCAAATTTATTATAAAAAATTAAAGTCATGTACATAAGTATTCAGTCTTTGTTATGACACTCAAAATGGAGCTCAGGCACACCTGTTTCCACTGATCCTTGAGATGTTTCTACAACTTCATTGGAGTCCACCTGTAGCAAATTCAGTTGACTGGACATGATGTGGAAAGGTACACACCTGTCTATATAAAAGGTACCACAGTTGACAGTGCATGTCAGAACATAAACAAAGTCATGAAGACCTCTGAGACAGGATTGTATCGAGGCACAAATCTGGGGAAGGGTACAGAAAGATCCCTGCAGCATTTAAGGTACCAATGAGCACAGTGGCCTTAATCAACCGTAAATGGAAGAAGTTTGGAACCACCAGGACTCTTCCTAGAGCTGGCCGCCCGGCCAAATTGAGTGATCGGGGGAGAAGGGCTTTAGTCAGGGAGGTGACCAAGAACCCTATGGTCACTTTGTCAGAGCTCCAGCATTGCTCCATGGAGAGAGAACTTTTCAGAAGGACAACCATTTCTATAGCACTTCACCAATCAGGCATGTATGGTAGAGTGGCCAGAAGGAAGCCACTTTTCAGTAAAAGGTACATAAAGGCCTGCCTAGAGTTTGCCAAACGGCACCTGAAGGACTCTGTCAATGAGAAAAAAAATGATATGGTCTCATGAAACAAAGATTTTTTGGCCTGAAGGCCAAGCGTCAAGTCTGGAGAAAACCAGGTACCGCTCATGACCTGGCCAATACAATCCCTACAGTGAAGCATGGTGGTGGCAGCATCATGCTTTGGGGATGTTTTTCAGTGGCAGGAACTGTGAGACTAGACAGAATCGAGGAAAAGATGAATGCAGCAATGTACAGAGACATCCTTGATCAAAACCTCCAGAGCGCTCTGGACCTCAGATTTGGGAGAAGGTTCATCTTCCAACAGGACAACGACCCTAAGCACACAGCCAATAAAACAAAGACGTGGGCTCGGGACAACTCTGAATGTCCTTGAGTGGCCCAGCCAGAGCCCAGACTTGAACATCTCTGGAGAGATCTGAAAATTGCTGTGCAGATGCTCCCCATCCAACCTGATGGAGCTTGAGAGGTCATGCAAAAAATAATGGAAGAACTGCCCAAAAGTAGGTGTGCCAGGCTTGTGGCATCATACTCAAAAATACTTAAGGCTCTAATTGCTGCAAAAGTGCTTCAACAACGTATTGACCAAAGGCTGTAAATATGTGTACTTTTATTATTTGTATTTTTTAATACATTTGCAAAGATTTCAAGCAAACTTTTTTTACATTATGAGGTATTGTGTTTTTTTTTAGGGGAAAAAAACATTTTAATTAATTTTGGAATAAGGCTGTATCATAACGTGGAAAAAGTGTAGCGATGTAAATACTTTCCGGATGCACTGACTACATGGTATATTTGTATGTCAATATGTAGATAGGATCTATGACAAATGTATCATTGTCTACCAAGAGTTATGTAAACCACCTGTGATCCTGCTTAGCCAATCCCACATGAACACCTGCATTTACTTAACAGCAACTGTCTATGTTAAAGCAAACATGTTGTTAATGGTGGCATTAGCTTGCTTGACAGCAGAGTCACTATCTATATCCATCTTACTTAAAAGGTATAGTCAGCTATTGCAAGCCAATTGTTAGCTAATACACTTAGTCAAATTCACTAAATATCTCCTTGCATTTAGCTAGCTTAGCGTTCTCAGTGCGTGCTGAAAAAATGATCAGATACAGGTACCTCTACTCAGTCCTGGCTCCGTAAAAAGAACAGAGTGGTGAACAACGCTCACAACAACAAAGCCATAGTACTGCACTTGGCTTCACAATGCGTTTTAATGTGTGAGGCGGCACTGCAGAGGGATATTGTTTTTATTTGAGCTGCAAGTTAGCAAGCGTTCTCGAGAATGACCAACCCTGCCTTTACGGTAACAGACACTGGTGCAGACGAAACGGGCAAACGCATTTAAAATAGCTGGCGGCAAGAACTGTAAATATTGCCTGTCGCTTAGAGTGACACCAACAAAACCCTAAGATCCAATTAAATCCAAGGGCTATTGAGAACACACCATAAATCAAAGCAGCAGGACACATTGTCTACTGCTGCACATCCTGGTCTACCTGGACTTTAGTGGCTTCTGCAGGCTTCCATTGGACCAGGCAGACACCTCCACACAGCATAAATACAGAGAACCACTGCAGCTTGCTGAGAGAGCGGTGCAACATGAGCACTGTACACAAGGCTGTGCATGGGATCTTCAGCTGATAAGTCACCTAGGCCGGAAAATACATTAGTACACACTGAATGCTGGCTCTCAGCCACATCCACACAATTCTTACAAGTAGCTTGCTCGAAGGCACCTTGATGTATTTCATAAGTGGTGTTTATTTTTGAGTGAAATTATCTTAATGTATCTTGTTTTAAATTAATTTAGGGGGGGCGTCAGAGGAAAAAAAACCTTTACGTTTACGAATGTCTGGGAGTCTTTGATGGCTCCTACTTATTCTGTCAAAGGAGGCTACATTTTAATGGGGGAAATTAAAACAGCCCACACATTGAGATCAGTCTTGTACCTGATACACTGCTGCATCAAGGTTGCTCAGGGCAAGAAAGGCCATATTGTTCTGTACTGCGTAAACAATGGAAGGGACACTCAGTTTTAGCAGTTCTTTAGGACTTCGAAACACATCGTCCACAATGGTGTTCTTCAGCCCTTTGGGACTACCAGTTTCTCTGGATTGAGAAGAGAGCAAATTGGTTACTCTCAAACCTGACGTTCATGTTCATTGAATGTAGAGTGAACATTATTACACTGTCCTGAATGCAGCTAAATGTCTGAAGTGTTAGAGGAAACTTTCTGTACATGTATCTAGTAATGGAATTCTGTTTTAGGGAGAGCATCTTCTATGAACAGGTAAAAATATGTAATAAATACTTACTTGGCCAACATCCCAAGACTCAATATTAATTTAATGACCTCGGTGATGCACACTGCAGTGGTAGAGAAATATAGGTCTCCTGATGGAATTGTTCTTGTATATCGCAAGGCCACAGTGTATGCTGCTGCCACCAGTGTCATTACCGATAGGCAGTAGATTTTGAAGACGACACTTACAGATTCTGGAGGTACAGGATGTTGAATCAGTGCTTAGTCTAGACTGGATAAACGCTTTATGTTCAAACATTGTGAGGACTTTATAAAAACGTTATGAGGTCACACATGTGAACTCACACTATTTTCTAGATAAACATAGTTTAATATGGCTATGAATCCATGCGCAATTTGGACATCAGGCTAAATCTAGTGTTTAAAAATGATTATAAGGCTAATGGAAGACTGGATATACATTTTATCTTTTACATCATAAATTACAAAGACATTTTATGCTCATGAAAAATCATCGGTATACAAATACAAAAGATTGAGATGTTCAGAATGTTCCATTCTAAACACACATTACATAATGTAGGCTACATGTTATATATTTCAAATGTTTGCTCAAATCAAATTAATTTAAGATTTTTCACACAACAAATATTTTACATTATACATTTCTAAATAATTTAAATAACCAGAAATTAATTGATGCTATGGGCCGGGAATCTGACATCCAGAATAATAATCCCTTGGATTTGTGAGCACACATTTATAGATACTCTTATTTCAAAAAATGACACAAATACAAATCTAATCTGTTTTTGTTGAGCACATTAGCCTCATCTTTCTAACTTGATATTTCTTTTAAAACTTTCACTACAGTGAAATGTGTAGTGTGTGATCGTCCAGAACAGAATACATGCATATTTAAATACTTTGACGATACCTATTGAAAACAATTGTAATTAGTCATCAACGATATACGTGTACAGTACTGAGTATGAGTACCCCAAGTGATGTATGCTTGTTTTTGAAATATCGTCCACATTTTACTTTCCATTTCAAGAGCCATAACAAATCACTTAATACTAATTTAGTAATCTGCACTACTACACAATGTTACTGTCTACTGTAGCAAAAGACCGTGACCAAGAATCTGCAAGATTTTGAGAACAAACCTATTAAATCTACAGATTATTTTATATGAAAACGTAAATTACCGTAACTGCACGCATTAACATCCAACACAATTCAAATATATCTGCGTGTTAACTGCGGCTCACAATACTGCCATTTGTTCCCGAATAATGTGTATATATATATATAGCAGTCCGATACTTTATGCTTTATAGTGCCGTTAACGGTACAGCTAAACCATACTCATTCACTATACCGTACTGTAACCCTCATCCACCTGAATACATTAGCCTGTACTAGTATCCTACTTACCGTTAGCCATTGTCAATCCGAGATGTACCAGTAAAGGCAGATGTCTGTGTTCTGCTACATTCCACAGCACAAATCAACCTGATTTGTCATTGACAAACGAGGACTATTTCTCAGTCTATATTTTACTATGTATTTAGCATACGCGATTATCTCTGACAACGGTATTACCCATTATGCTTTGCGTGTAGTTTTGAAGAAAACGCAAACGATATCCGGTTAGCAGCTTGTTAGCTAGCCAGCTTCAGAGTTACGAGGTTGGGTTGCGAGCATGGGTGTACAGCATTTAAAAATGGCGGCCGTCCACGTCATGGAAATGAGATCAAAAGTAGGCTCCGACGGAATGCTTCTATCGACTTCTGCATTTCAATTTCATGCACGTGATTTTGAAGTATGCGTGCGTCCGTCGTTTTGTCCGTATTTTTTAAAATATTTGTCTTATGCTTAACAGACAACAGCGGACTTACCAAATGGGGATCAGATTTACAAACGCCATGCACAATAGACTACACCGGGTATACGGAATTTAATAGCTTTCCTATTAGACAATTGTAATATCTACTATTGTTTGATTTTGTTTTTAAAAATGGCAACGGAAGGTTAATGGTTGGATAACTTATGAATGTATGATTTTCAAGTAGAATACAATTCGCTTGCCTTAACTGCACTGTTAATTATAGGCAAGCGAATTGTATTCTACTTGAAAGCATATGGTAAGAAAAATAGCCAAAATAATAGGCTAAACAATATTTTTTCCAGTCTGATATTCCAGTAGAGAACAACATTTGGAACAGAGAATATGCTATTTAGTTTTTAAATAAAACACAGTGTAGCCTAAAATCATGGTTATTATCATATTTTCCCTTTTTAGAAATCGATCTGGCCAACAACAGTAACGCCCAGTGGTCTAATGGGCTAAATATATTACGAGCTTCTAAGAAGCATTGGAACACCAGACGTATAGCATTAAAAAGTAGGCATATTCCCTTTGTAGAACACCGCAGACTTGTTTCAAATTTCAGAATATGACCTTTCACCATTGTAATTAAGGAGATGCAAACTGATTAATTCCATGGACAAACCAGTTATTCAAGAAGAATTAGATGTTTCTGTAACTGTTGTTGATAGGCATATGCAAGGCAAACTGTATGTTCATTAATAAATGTGCATTCACAAACATTTGTTTGTGAAAGTCTGACCATTTTATATTGACAAGGCCTCCCAGTTTTGAGAACAGTCTTGTTTGGAATAAAATTCCTAATTGAAGTTAGATCCCTAAAAATGTCATAATCCAAATTACCTCCTAAATAATCTATTTAAGGGTGGAAAAATCAAGAAAGTGAATTAGCCCACCTACAGAGTCAATTAAAACATATTCTAATACAGTGTAGGCCTGTTCTGATTATTCTCTATACAAAATTAGGCAACAAAATTGAAAGGTTATGTTTATATGAGCACTGACGTGGGCATAACAACTATGCGCACGTCATTGCTCATGAGCAATGACTTGCTCACATCAACTGAGGTGAGCAATGACGTGGGCTGGGCATATAGACCGAACTGGGAAGGGTTCTTATCCACCATGCTATTTTTAAACGTGAATATTTAAAATATGTATATTTCATAATTTATAGGCATATTTATCTGCTAATAGTTCAGATAACCACAAGTTATACGAAACATAGACTTTTTAATAAGTTCTCAATGTGAACGTGACGTGGGAATTTTTGGGTCAACATAGGCTACACATTACAAATAAAGCCATGTGCTTTCAAATTCTATATTTGGATTTTGTTCTTGCTTGGAAACCTTGGTGAATGACCATCGCCATATGCTGGTATCATATTCCTCAATGAACCACAGACCAAATAAAGTATACATTTATCTTAAAATATATTCTGAACAATGTCAGAGAAATTCTTCATAAGCATAAACTAATTTAAATATATGCCTGCAGTTTTCTCCTGTAGCCTTACACAGACAGAGAGATAGAGAGAAAAAGACACAGTAAGAACATGAAAACATAGGCAACATTAAGTTATTTTGCATTTATTTAATTATATCTATTTATTTGTACATGCCTGTAAAATAAGATTTTAAATGTTTCTCCCCAAACATTTGACTTAATTATTCTTTACCATGCGTCTTTGCATAACTGCAAATAATTATCAATTATAAATAGTATAGGCCATAGTTGATTTTGTTTTTAAGACCCTGCACATTTCTGTATTTATATTTAGGCCTACATTCACCTTCACATTCTTTATATTGATTTTTTTTTTTTGTAGTAGTATTTGTGAATAATCTAATGTTGGTAATTTCCTACCGATTGAACAGAGGGAAGTGAGTGTACAGAATGCATTGGTACAAACATAATTGGCACTGGTCTACAGAGTTGTGGTAGCATATTGTCAAATGAATAATCCTTACTCTGTTTGCTGCCTTGGTATGGGTCAATACTCAGAGACAAAGCTCACTCCTAGTTATTTTGACTCATTGGAAAACATTTTCACCCTGATGGGATTGTTCAGAAGGGTTTAGTTTTTCCCTTTGTTACTATTTAAATGGTTAATCAAATGTTAGGACATATCTGGTTGAAGCTGCTCAAGAGAACCCAAGACACTTGGTGAAGATGTATCTAGTCAAGAGAGGCTATTGTGAAGAATCTAAATTATATGTATAAATGTATATGCCTAGAAACATAATACAAACAAATAATGTTAATATTTTAATGTACTAACACTTATATACAGTATATTTAAGACATTAACAGACTAGTGTATATTCTGTCAGGACTATTTCAAATCGTTTCCACTATTCTAATTCTGCTTGTGCTCATTGCATTGCACACAGGTTTTTGGTCTGCATTGCATGGTTATTCTGCGTAGTGATGTTTGGCTTTTGACGTGTTTGGCTTTGAACCATAGCTTAAGGTTGAGCGTTGCAGAATGCAATTCTTCCAATTCCTTCTTTCAGATCATCTTAAAAAGACTTTCTTTAATGTCCCAACAAACAACAGGAGGGAAGTCTCAGAGAACATCACAACCTAGTGGCACATTATTATTGCTTTCTAAAGGTAAGATGAACATAATATTTACTACAAAATAGAATAATGAGAAAAGGCAAAGGAACTCTTTCACTGCATACACACTAAATACTGAATTAATGTACCACACTGGTAGTACAGTATGTTCCCTAACTTTGGCTGCTGTAACACCTGCATTTCCCTTCAGAGATTAACAAAGTGTTATAGCTGTTCCAATTTCAACCACACGGACCCGAATTCAACACAATTAAATCGTTTATAACTGTTAATTGTGGATGTATGAATATCATTTCAATACAATGTTACTAAAACATGCTAGTTTGCCAAGGACAACAGCGACATGTTGGGCCCTAAATTAACCCTAGTATTAACTTAAGGAATTGTCAGAAGGGGCATGCTCAATGCCTTCAGTCTCCCTCACTAGCGCCCTCTCCAGGATAACACGGCCCTCCTTGTAGCGCTGACTGTCCTCTGTGGCGAACTCATAGATCCATCCCAGTTTGCTGTTGCAGTTTTTGCAGCTGACGTCTCGCACCATGTGTCTTCCCGTAAGCATTACCCGGTCTTGCACAGTGCTGTGCTGCAGATTCACCACCTGTTTATGCATTATTAGTTAAAGAACTTCATAGACAGCAAAACATAATACAAAATAAATGACAAGGCAAAGGTTTCTCCTGTATATTTTAAACATGCTTCATGTTATACTGGTTGTAAACCTGGAGAACACATGCAACAGGTGACATCCTCCGTCACCTCTAACCACTTGTGTACCATAGTTTGGTTTAAAACATAAACAGTGTGCCAGTGTGACTTTTGGGGTTCTTCGAGAGCTTTAACTCATTGATTTTGACCATATTCTGTAACTGGCTGCAATGCACATGTTCTTGTGCACAGGACAGTGCTTTTGGTGTAGTTACCTTGTTGAAAAGAAAGGCTCTGCCTGTGGCTCCAGTAAAGCGAGTAGAAATTAGCTCTGAGCGGTTGGTCAGAGTGGTGTCACAGTTTGCACAGGAGAAAAGGCGAGTCCCACCGATGTGGTCCAGGAAGATTCGGCCCATTTCGCCTTCAGCACAACTTACAACGAAATAAATAAGGCCCGGTTAAAAACGGTTACTCACTCACACATGGTCACCGTCACAGACAAATGGAATGACCCCCCCGCTCCCAGTCCTAGTAGGGGACACTAGGCTAGGTTTCGATCAAAGACGTTTTAATGACGTCTTAATATTTGTCAGGTCTACAGATCTAATCTACCTATTAAAATTAGCTCAACAGAATGACGCTATACTAGTATCTTAGGCTACTGTTAAGCAATCATCCACATAAAATACGTTATAGAAGCCTACTGTACGGTACGGGTAACCAAAACAAAGGATTTGATTGCACCGTATTTAGGGAACTTTCCTGACAGTCTTAAAATGAAATGCATAGCTAAGAACAAGGTGAATGCTAGATCCTTACTGTTGCCAATCGTCTTAACGATGCTTTACCGTTTTGTGACTCACACAGCTGAGGACGATCAACATCCGGTGATGTAAGCCCCGCCCCGATTACATATAAATATGTACACAAGAGGGCAGCACCACGTTGCAGCACGTGTCTCAGGAGAGCTATTGTATTAATAATTCGTGGCGTGATTGTGATGTTTATGTGTTGCCACTTGCGAATTGATTCGTCCTTGAGAGAGAAGATAACAGACGAAGGCAATTGGCTATCACATGAAAGGGTAATAGTGATTAAGATCTTACATAATTATTAATATGCTAACAACGATTTTCAGGGCAGTAATGATTTTATGCCTTTTAGATCGCATTAGTGCATTTTATCCAGGTGTATGATAAAACAATGTAAAAGCACATTCTCTGATGACATGGATCCATAGACTTATAATAATAATCATGATGATAATAATAATAATAATAATAATAATAATAATAATAATACATTTTATTTGTATTTTATTTTAAGTTTCAAGACATCTTACATGGCCATACAATTATCTGGAGAGCAGGTAAAAATACTTTCAAAAGGGATTTTTGAAGTAGGCTAATCCTTCAGGCTAAAAAACTCAACACATTTGGAAATGTATGACTGCAGGGTGACAAAGTTTACAAATGAGAGAAACAATTGCTCTTAGCAAAATAGACAAAACTATATTGATTATTTTTCACAATCCAGTGTCTGATCTCTGTTTAACTAATAGGTTCAGAGATTGCCCAATGTCAGTGTCACAGAAATGTCCCAACCAGTCTCCACTTCTAATGTTTCATCATCAGTCTGCATCCAACAGATTAGCCCAAGATGCTATCTTTAGGATAATAATCAATAACATCAATAAACATCAAACAGGTATTATTGCGTCAGACCATATAAAACTGGGTTCTAACTCAAACTCATAAACTTTATAACTCATAAATGTAATCGCATACATGTTTAAACACCTGCCTCTTAATCTGGATATTAACACCATTAACCAATGTTTTGGTATTATTATTATAGTTTTGATTATTTTTCATGTGCAATGTGCAAATTAGTATAGAAATGCATTTATGTTTTTGTTCATTTTTTAGGTTTAATGTGTTGCTTTATTCAATCCTCAGTAGTGTCTGATGGAACAAAGTAGAATCTTGAAATTTCACTTTGCAGTGCCATGGCCTTTGAGCAGTATTCTAGCCCCGCCCCTAGTTACAGTTCATATATATGGCTCTCAGATGTACAGTATCCCACTATAGAGGCTGGCAGCGAACATTTGAGCTGTTCAGTAGATGATGAAAGAAGACTGTAGAATGAACAGTCCCAGAGACATTAGCAAGCAAAGGATGTTGTCACCAGCTGTTATAATGACATTATTGCTTATCGCATGGACACAAGGTTTCTATTTTTTCTTGATTTTGTTTAACATGCCTCTGTATCAGTGCAGCAGTTACCTTCTAGTTGCATATGTGGGAACTGAATGATGAATTGAATACAGTGAAGCTAATTGTGATCACAGTTAAATTATTATTTGATTTACTTATGCATGAAGTGGTGACTGTGTTTTGTGTTTTCTATTGTCTTCATTCTAGTAAATGCTCTGCATTGTCCCAAGATGTTTCCCTCACAGCCTCCTCCTTTAACAGGTAAATCACAACAGGTGATATAGCAGTCTCAGTTATTTATGTTATTATTAGGTTGTCATCATATCTTCCTTGTCTTTGTTGTCTGCAGTATATGGACCTGTTAAAGTTGATTGCATAATACAGATACCAGTATCTAAATTGCTACTGTTAATCAAAAATGTTATTTGTATTAATACATGTTTTACTCTGTTGAAGTTAACAGTGTTAGGCCTTCAGATGTAGCAGTGTTTTCTTCCATTGGACTTAATTGGCATCAGTAAGTAAACTTAATACTAATCTAATCTACTACTGTAATCGAATGTTTTTCATGATATGGGATACTGGTAATCAGTTACCTGTTATCATGATATGGTTTACTGGTGATCAATAACCTGTAACTGTTTTTTTCTCAGCAGCAGAGAGCTTTCCACTGTCGTATCAAGACTTTTTGGTAAAGTTTTTATCAACATTTTTTGACTAATTTGACCTAATGTCAATGCATCAGATTCAATACTCTTTACAACACATTGGATTAACTCTGAATAGCCTGTTCTATTTGTATTGCAATGTTTCTGTGATGCAGGTGCAGTAAATGGTACTATGACTAAATATATGATGGAGACATGCATTCAATTATTTATCTCCAGAAATTAACAGTGCCGTATAGCTTGATTATTTTGACCAGTGGGGCAGTGGGTAAAGCAGGGTGATAGGTGATCCAGAAGTTGCTGGTTTGAACCCCGCTAACTCCTCAAGGTGTCATTGAGCAAGGCATAACTCTTACTGCTCCCGGTGATCAGGTGAAAACCTTGCATGGCTGACACCACCATCGGTGTACGAATGTGTATGTGTGTGTGTGGGAAAAGGTTGGAAAAGCACTATAAAAATGCAGTCCATTTAACTGGCATATTACTATAAAAAGAAAAACATTTTCAGTCTGAATATACATTAGTAATTGCAGAATATACCACCGCCTCTTTATCTACTTCATGTTTTATGAATGTGTTACTTTCTGTCTGTTAGAGCTGATGTCCCTGTTTAATCCTGCTCTGATCAGAGTCCCCCTAGACAAGACCAACCATGAATTTGTACAACACAGGTAAAAATGAATATTACACGTGTACTGTATCTGTGTATGTTTCTAATGACACTGCTATGACCATTGAATATTCTGTGTAGGACTCTGTTGCAAGAAGCAAGTGAAGTATCTCACTACCTCCAGAACAACCAGGTACACTATATCAGTTGGCTTTACACTTGCCACTTTTGTGGATTATTTTCTTTGTGTCTGGCCTTCCTGTTACATCATTTGTTTTGTTTTGTTTTGAATTTCTGAACACACTTTTGGATTTTTGTGTAGCTTTAATTCAATGTTGACGTATTTCATATTAGGTAATTATCATTAATAAAAATCAGAAGACATAGTCCTATATCTACAGCTGGATGAATCTTAAAGAAACACCCAAGTTAATTGATTTCCTTATAGTATGTTTAATCTTTGTGTTTTTCATCAACAGACAATCAATGCAAATAAACAAAGGAATCTGGTACTTCTCTTTGTTCATGTGGATCAACTCTGTGTTTGCAATGATCAGCAGGTACGTAATGAAATCAATGAATGTCTTCTAATTGATATGCAATGGGCTGGTTTCACCGACAATGACTAAGCCTTTCGTTTTAGACGAACCTTTTTCAATAGAATTCTTCTTTTAATTTTCATTTAATTTAATTTATTTTGATAACTTGGACATACTTTGTCTGTGAAACCAGCTCAATGTGACTATTATTTATTTTTTGTTTTTATTTGGTATTATTATGTGATTTGATCTGACTTTATCAGATTTAAGGCCAGAGACATACTAACATGCCCCGTGTATTATTTTATGTATTTATGTTATTCCTTTTAAAATAAACTGAAGCACATACAGTACATCATTGAGTTTAATTAGATACAGCTCTACACCTCATTATGTAATAACATTGTCTGAGGCATTTCTTTATAAAAATAAAATGTAATATGCAATTGTAAGCATTCAGCAACACTTTTATTTCAGATTAATTAAAAAATCTATGAATGAAATTGGACATGTGTTACGCAAGAATAAATGAATACAATAACAACATTAAAATGAATGCCTTTTCATCCTGTTTGTATTTGTTGTTTAGATTCAGTCAAACCTCAGAGCAACAGTTGAGGAAGTGGATGACATCCTGCAGTTGTTGCACTACCAGGTATAGTTATGTACGTGCTAACACATTCATGCTACACATTCATAGTTTTTATGGCACTAATCACCAAGAGTGTCTCATGTCTGTGTAGTTAAAGCACACCATTGTCAGCGTTGCATTGTGGGATGGAGAGTTGGACGCCTACCAAAGCAGGTGACACATACATTATAACATATGTCAAACGCCACAGATGAGACACTGAATGGTCAACACAAGTGTAATGTTGTATATTATGTATGAGTTTTATTTGTCCCCATATTCTCAGACTGTGTTCGTGTACAGAGATAAACAGTAACGCTGAAATGAGGCTTCTGAAGACCTTGTTTACACAAATCCTCCAGGTGTGTCATCACCACTACTCTCAATCATGTAATCTCTTCCTCAAAGATACAGTCCTCAATTGCATTACATCGTAGACCCTAGAAACCCAAATGTCATTCCTGGTTCACTATTTGTGTTTGGACTGCTAGCCATTCAGCAAGTTGTTTTAATGATTACATTATACTTCAAACAGCAAGAAGACATATTACTGGAAGGGGAAGGGGTGGCCTTTAAAAAAGAAACTGGCTCTATCAGTCACCATGGTCAATAGATAAGGGCACATGCTTCAGCATTCAACTGTATGGATCCAAAATGTCTTCTATTTAATTTGGACAGGAGTCTCTGGAGCATCGTTTAGCTGAGAGGCGCTGGTACGGTGATAGAGATGACTTTGCCGTTGTTCTGCAAGACACACCATTGGTCAGAGACCCTGTTGTACTTCTTGTGAGTTACAGAAAGATTCACGGAGTAGATTTTGTCATTATTAACGTGTGATTATTCCGAATTATGGGTTTTGCTTACGTTCTGTTGGCTGAAAGTTGTTTGTCATTGTTTCTTTTCAATAGAATGGAAATCCTTCTCTGGAGTCACAACAATCACTCCAGACGGATAGATTATTGGTGCAGTTGTGGGCAAACTTGGTAAGGCTATACGTCTGTTCTGTCTATTTATTCGCTACATTGTACTCTCCAACTCCAACTCCCACTATCGACCCTATCTTACAACCGGCGCAATGCGGCGCAAAGCGGGAACGCAAGTGTATTTAATAGTTTCAGACCGACGCAGTTGTCATTTTTCTGTCCAGCACCCACTGCTATTTATTGTTTAAATAGCAAATGCACCCATTTGAGTGCCGGTGGGTGTGGTAATCTAAACATGCAAAGAATGAAAAATTAATGGAGTACAATGTGAAATATCTTTTGTGTAGCCTAAAATATTTTAGGAATCTCGCTATTGCCGAGATGGTCTGCTCCAGCGCTTTCACAATCCCACTGGAATAATAGCAATCCACCTATGATGCAAGGGCTCCTGGATTTTTAAAAGGAATGGGAGATGACACTTGAATTGGTTTATTGTTTGTTACGGCCAAAACACACCCACGAATAATGAAGAGAGTAGTCCATCCCTTTTGAACCATGCGCCCAGCGCACTGACCGTTTACCTGCCGTTAAAATAGCAAACGTTGATTTGGACACGCCCTAAATCCAATTTGCGCCTCGGCCTTGCCTCTCTGGCTTTGGCTCTGGCTTTGTCTCTCTCTCGCTCTCGCTCTCTCTCTCTCTTTCGCTCTCTCTCTCTCTCTCTCTCTCTCTCTCTCTCTCTCTCTCTATAAAACACACACAACCACACAAACACACTCTCTGT
>JAODLL010059665.1:0-18111 GCA_026546735.1 Forbesichthys agassizii | reverse complement strand
ATAACTAAATATTATGTATATAGTATTCTATAGCCTACAGGTGGTCAATAGTCAATAGTGCAGAACACTGCAGTTCCGATGGCGTGCCACACATAATATCAGAGCAAAACAGACTTGTATGCGTGACAGACAACTTGCTATAAAGCAATGAAGGGTTTCTAACACCTACTGTTAATGTGCCGTTCCCATGGCTACTAGCCTCACGGGATAAAATCTGCCTGGTTAAAAGATGCTATATTGCAGAAAGCAATGTGTCATCTTGTACACCAACCAAAATAGCGATAGGTATCTGAGGTGGTGTGGATGCCCAAGTCCTTCCTGTGTGTGTGTGTGTGTGTGTGTGTGTGTGTGTGTGTGTGTGTGTCTGACTTACAGAAGAGCAGAAGTCTGCCGACACTGTACCGTACTGAAATAAATTCTTGAAGCAGGAGAGCATTGAACTGTGGTGACCCCAATGCTCCAGGAAACACATTGCAACCAGCCACCTGACACTCCAGAAGCAGTGGTATATAGAGCAATTGCGAGCGTGGAGCGCTTCATCTGATCCAGTCACACTGTCAAGTTAGGAAGTGGCTCAAATTAAACTTACTGTACCATGACTCTAACGGTGAAACAAATCATTGGCCATCAGAAAGGCACTAAATGGGCATGTCCTCATCGTGACCCTGTGTTTCAGATACCTTTTGCGCTATGCCATCTAAACATACGAATCAGTCACTAACAATTAACTGGCAATAACAACAAAGTTGGTATGGCGGGGGGGGGGGGTGTCATTACATATAACCAATTCTAGTAACTGGCTCTCATCTGATGCTTTTTTGATCCACAGCCCCCAAAAGTGTTTGCCGGGTTGATGGGTGGGCCAGGAAAGCCCGTGTGGCCCCTGTGGGAGCTGCTGAAATGGCTGCTGGGAAAGTCACACCACACCATGGCTGCTATAGGTTGGCGGAAGCCCAATAAAGATAATGTTTGACATAATTCTCCTGCTAATATTAATAGTATGTGGTTGCAATACTGGAGGCTGCGTTCTCAGGGCCGCAATTCGGGGACTCTGTGCTGTCTGGAATAAATGATCATAATAAAGTCAAAAATGTGTTTAAAACACAAAGCTAGTTTCAATTAAGCAAATAAACAAATATGCAAACATTTATTTTTCAGCAAGCTATCATAAGCTTACATCAATAAGCTTGCTGAAGTGCCTACACCTTGGCTAGGTGGTTATTCCTGTCCATTTGGTGGTAACCTTATTTTTAACATTAAACAAAACTCTATTCACATTACTCACACTTAATTGTAGTCGATATTGTTTATGTTCTGGTGGCTATCTTATAATAGATCCATGGCATAGTCAAAGACAACTACAGGTTCCTAGAAATGCGGTTCCGGTCCTAGTATTCGCGGCCCTGAAAATGTATTGTTAATATGTTAATAAGTTAATATGCTATTTCTTCTGTCTGTGTGTGTGTGTGTGTGTGTGTTACATTGCAAGGCCTGGGTCTGATTGAGAGGAGCCGTAGGTCCACACCTTCACCCTTCTTCATCCAGCAGAAGGAAAAACTCCAGCAGGAGTTGGAGGAGCTGTTGGGGACCGACGGCGTCCTGCTCTACCCGTCGCACCCCAACCTGGCTCCCAAGCATCACCACCCGCTGTTCAGGCCCTTTGACTTTGCCTACACTGGTGAGCAACCCCTTTGGACCTCGTTCACTAGTGACTCATGTGGGCGCCACAAACGAGTCGGAACACCGTGAATTAGTGTAAGCCGATTAGTAAGCCAATTGACCGATCCCAAGCCCCGCCCCTTTTTGCCTGTTCTCCAATAACTGTTGAGCACTGTTGGAACATGCGCATTCGATTTTTGGAAGGAGGGGGGCGACTTTTCACCTCCTATGCAGACCAGAACGACCCAGGGTTCAAGTCAATAGACCACCAGAATTACGTCATTATGCCCATATAAGGACTTCTGGGCCTAAGCGTTTATACCGATGAGAAAAATGAATGTCGTTGTTGATTTTCTTTCCTACCACGGTCTTTAATTAACTCATGTTGCAAACTTACTGATGTTTGTTGTGAAGTTGATGAAGCACATATAAAATACATCACCCGGTGCCGATCACTGGAGGGACTGTGATGTTACTGTCCCACTCCATTAAATACAATTTAAATCCCTGGTAGACAAATAATACATATAAGAATTATAGTCTATTAAAACAGAACTTCCCTCGTTCCAGTGACGCCGATATGTCGAATGCCGGGATCCTCCTTATGCTGGAAAACTCTGAACGAGTTCACCGTGAAGCGGCGTCTCGGTCTACAGTCCCGTAATTGGTGCTTTGCTTTTAGTTCATGAACCTCATCAAGATGGCCCCTTAATGCGGAGGCTTCGCCCTAGCCTTCCGTCCGTGATCTCCATCTGCGATCGCTTGATACACAACTTCCCCTGACTCTGTCTGTTCAGGCCTTTCTACCACCTGCTGCTGGGCTTCCCAGGAGCTCCCCATTACTCAATTAGTGCCCAGTCACTACATTACCATAGCAACTTACATGAGTAAATGTCTGTCCGAATTTAGTTTTACAGCGTTTGCTTCCACGTCCGCAGCAAAATGCTGTTGGTGACATGCCCACTTAAAGGCAGGGTCAGTAATTTTTGAGCAATCTTGCATCGGAAGACACTGAAGCAAAGCGTAATACTACAGGTTTGTTGATGTGAGCGGTGTTCGCCACTTTGTTTATGTTCCTTTATAGATTTATTTCATCCTCAATAGGATATAGAAACATTTTATAATGGAATAAAGTCCTTTCCCAGATAAAAAAAAACAAGTCTAAAACCCACATCATCACAGGGACATCACCAGGCCTAAAATATAAACTCCCACATCCTAATAAATCTCGATATGGGCATGCGTTAATTTCACATATTGGGTGATAGGTAGTCTAATGAGATGGCCAGTAATTAGTAAATAAATATGAGTTATTGAAAAGGTTCAAGTCGTTTTCCTGGGCAAAACAATTACTGTAGTAAAAATCTCTCTCAAAAGTATGCTCCGCCGCCTTGTGGACAATCCCTTGTTCGGTCTATTAGTTATATTTAAGTTACTTAATTGTATTAGCACTTTAATGTTGACCTTATTAGTTTCAATATTCTTTCGCTATGCCTCTGAGTGAGCGAGGTTCCAAACAGTAAGACTGGACTATACGTTCAATGTCTGTGGGAGGCACCTCAATTTCCCCCTAAATGATAGGCCAACAAGGCTGCTTGTAAATATTTGCATATTCACGTGCTATTTAGAATTGTCCATTTATGGATGATTGTGGGATGACACTTTGTATCTATAACGAGCCGACTGCGTACAAATGTGCGCCACTTGGTTTTTGAAATCTGACATTTTCTTGTGCTTACAGATTCTGAGATTTGGGTGTACGTAATATTTTAGGATGGAATCTACGCCGAGTTTTATATATGAGGCCCCAGAGAGAGGGCCATAACTGCACTTCAGTGGTCACCGAAGCATTAGATAAAGTAATCAGCTTAGGCTAAAATGTTTGACGTGATGACACAGCTGTCATACTTCTACTACCCTACCATGCACATCTGCCAGTTTGCATCAGTGCAACCAGACAATTGGCTAAATAAGTAAAAAGTTTGGCAGTTACGGTAATACAGCAGATGATTGGTATTTTCCCTCCAACCTTCATATTTGCCATTAAGGAATTCTCCCATAGAGTTCCAGTCTGTCTGTCCAATGTTTCTGTCACTACAGCAGTGTGTGTCTTTCTTAGGGGTGCTGAACATCCTGGGCCTACCCGTGACCCAGTGCCCCCTGGGGTTGAGCCAGGAGGGTCTGCCCCTGGGAGTGCAGCTTGTGGCTGGGAAGCTGCAGGACCGCCTGCCCCTGGCCCTCGCCCTTTACCTGGAGAAGACCTTTGGAGGCTGGAGGGACCCTGGGACTGGCTGAGGAGAGACACAGGCACACACACACATAGAGCTTCAGGAGTGCCTTGTTCTGCTCTACAACTTTGACGTAGCCCAAAGCCACACTGGATCTGAAGTTTTGAACATCTGCTTTGTTGCAGTGCAAAGAAAAATGTGACAACCTGAATGTAAACAGGAAAGATTTTTTTTGCTTTTTGTAAATTGTGATTCTTAATACCAATTGTTTTTGTTACCCTGTTCTTTGTAAACATACAGCAATGCTAACCTGGTGTAAACAGACCGTATTTACTGCCACTGGGAAGTGTTATGTACTATCTCGTTAATTTGTATTTGACAGCGTTGAAGCAGTTGACGTTGCTATAACTGTTTTGACTTAACTGTTTTTTTTCTTATTCGTTAACCTCTCACAACTTAAATTTACTTGATTCACCTTAACTAGGAGGTCTCAGCTGGGCATTAAATGAAGGCTTGTAATTGCATAGAATCTTACCTACAATTAGAATATTTGCCCTCTAGTGGTAAACTGGCTAATGACAGCTGGCATGGATAAACAACCAATTATACACCTACTGGATGTGGATTAGAACATGTGTGGGGGTGGGGGGGAAGACAGATAGATGTTGGTGTTCGTGTACCAGAAACAGTTTGCAAGTTACAAGGCTTGTGTCAAAAATTGAAAATGTAGTCACACCTACAAAAACAAATGTACTATATAGAATTGAGCAACTAGTTTGCTTTATTTACCCACTTACACCAAAAAAAAAACAAAAACGAAATGAAAATAAAAGTCCATAACTGAAGCTGACAGCATTCTGTATCTACTTTGTCGTTTCGTGAGTACTGTATATTACATTTCTTCTGTCACAAGCAATTATTTTGTTTTCCTTTTATGCTGTTGAGAAGTTCAAAGAATAAGATGCAACTGTCGCATTCATACAGACAAATATGCTCGTCTTCGTCGCTCCGTCTACAGACACGACCGTGTTCAGGTCACATGCACCTGCTCGCATCAGAGATGCGGGCTTCTGCACTGCTGCTACAGCACCGCCCGCCTGCGAGCGCCCGCCACCCCCGAATCAAGCGCATCCAACTAGACTATAACTGTGCCCCCCCCCCAAATAACATTCAGGAATCTGAGGAGACCTTGAAACAATAAAAACAAGAGGGGGGAGGGGAAACAAAACAGTCTTGAAAAGTCCAATGTTTTGGCGGTGCAGGAACTCAGGGTGTGTGTGTGTGTGTGTGTGGGGGGGTTCCTTCGTTCTCCTTGACCTCTCACCCGTCCTACCCTAGAACAAGACCCCACGAACAAGCAATTTGGCCCAAAGGTGTGTGAATGCCTGCACGCCCGAACAACAAGCGTCCAGGGGTCCCAAAAGCCCACCCCTCCCCCCTCAGGACGAGGTGGCGATGGGCTTGTACTTCTTGAGGCGCGTCCACTGGCCCGTGGAGTAGTTCATCTCGAACACTGTGTCCACCAGCATGGTGGTGCTGCCCGTGCCGTCCGCCTTGGGCAGCACCTCCGTGTGCTCGCTCAGCTTGATCTGGATGATGTCGCCTTGCTCCGGACACGGGTTGTCTGGGGGGTGGGGGGGGAAGAATAAGCACACACAGGTCAACGCCAAGGCACCGGTGGAGTATTCTCAAAGAGCCGGCCGATCTTTTACATACGTAAAGTCTGGGACACACCGCATTGGCCAACTACGAAAAAAAGACCCGCCTACTTGCCATTTTAAGACTGATTGACGTGTGCAACGACCAACTACATGCAGCTGGTGTCTGTGTGTCAGGCAATCTGTCCATAACAGTACGGGCAGATAAACAAGTTGTGATTGTCGCGTGGGCTGCAAACTGATGCGTATTATACAGTATTGTGGATAACGGCCAATGAGAATGAACTACCCCATCTACTTCCTGTTGGTCCTAACATACTTACAGGGCCCTATGTGCGTGCTAGCTAGCTAGCTAGCTAGCTAGCTAGCTAATAGGTGACTGCTAACCAGGCTTGTTGCAAAGGATATTGTGGGTAATTTTGAAGCTCAAATAACCCCTCTGCAAACCATGTGCCTATTTATAATAATGTTTGAATGATTTGTGAGAGTTTAAGTATAACACTTTTTAAAATAATAATTAGAACAAGTGTATCTAGCCAAAGTATTCAAACTTGTAATTAAATGGCAAAAAGGTAGTCAGGCAAATGGCGTGACAGCCGCAGTACCTCGTGACCCAGCCATGAAGCCCAGGATGAGGGCTTTCTCTGGCCTCGTGACCTTGTTGGCTGTCTTGAACATCTCCTGGGCAGCATACATCTGGTCTCTCTGGGGGGCGGGGGCACACACACGCACAACAGGGATTTTATTTGACGGCAAGTTCAGTAGTACACACGCGCGCACACACATACACACCAAGTGAAGTAAAAAGGTGAAGTCATTGAATGTAAGCTAATGCATTTTTGTCAGATTCTGCTACCGCTAGCATAAGCGAGAGAATAAGCAGGTGTTTCTACACAGCCCTGGCTCTGTAAATGGGAAAACAATCAAAATGGTGCAGACCGCACCACACAACACTATCCCAGTTTGGGACAGGGGTGGAGTTTCTGACGGAGCGGCATTGAAGAGAGGATGATGTTTTTTGTTTTGATCAAGTTCAAACATCAAACAGGCTTTCGCCACGACTCCACCTTTAAACAGCAGCCAAATTAAACGCGTGACCTCTCCGTGACCTCTGCATGGCCTCACCGTGAGCGACAGGTTCTTCTTGGGCTGGGGCGGCAGGGCCAGTGCGGGCGGGGGTGCGGTGGCGGGCTGCGTCTGCGGGGCGGCGGGGGGCTGGCTGGGCGCCTCCGGCTGGCTGGCGGTGGCGGCGGCCGGCGGCCCGTTGCTGGCAGCCGGCGTGGAGGCCGGCGTCGTGCTGGGGGAGGTGGGCGTGGCCGGGCCGGCGGCGGGGGCGTTGTACATGGGTGCGGCCCGCTGCTTGTACTGGCCCGGCAGGGCGGCGGCACCGCCCGTGCTCGGCGTGGCCGGCTCCTCGGGCGGCCGGGCCGCCTGCACGCCGTCCCGCCCCGAGCCCCCCACGTTGCCTGGGTGAGGAGGAGAGGGGAGGGGGGGGGGGGGGGTCAGGTGGACTGGCGCATTATCAAACCCCACCCATTGCCACTGCAATTAGAGAAGCGCCCCCCAATGTGGGGGTTGTGACCCCACCTGGTCACCAGACAGGAGGTGGGGGTTCCAAGATGATTTCCAGAAATCATGTATAAAGTCTATTAGAAATAGCATGTTTTAGCCATAATTGTTACTAGTTTATATGTTTACTTTTGATGTATTCTGCTACTAGTCTATATTACTATTCATATAAATCACTGTAAAAGAATAATATGGCTGTTATGCTTCAACCACCTCAGTTATTTAAGGGTCTGAAAATATTGTGAATCCCTGACAGAGGACCAACTGCTTTTAAGGAGGACACTTAAACCGATTGCTCAAAGGCTGTCCAATAGCGGCAACAGGCTACAACTGTTAACACTTCCCTATGGAAGCGTGTCCAGACACCAGGTGAATTTTAGGTCCGTTTACAACAGGCTAGGAGTTTGTTTTCTATATCTGATACAGAGAAATTACAATGAGATGGGATTTGGAGGTGGGGAAGGGGGTCTCACCTGTCTGTGTCTCCGAGCTGGGAATGTAGGTGGAGGACGAGGGCACCATGCTGGGCGTGGCTGGTAGGTAGCTGGTCGACGGCAGGGCGCTCTCGTTGTTCAGCGCCCCGAGTTTCTGCAACACAGAGCGCCGTGTGGGGGAACGTGAGAAGGAGGGGGGGGACAGAAGGAAGGCGGTGCGACGTGCCACCGGTAACTACACACACACACCTGCGCGGAGACGAGGCCTGCGGCGTAGTCGGGCGTCGCATTTTCCACCACGGCTTCCTCTTTGGCCGCCTTCTCGCCCGCCTCCGTTTCTACGGAAACGGACACAGCGTGCGTCAGTAAGGAGGGAGCGGCGGCGTCAGAAGGTTAAGATGCGGTTTAAAAAAAAACTAAACTAAACAATAAGCGCTGTAGGTAGGGTCTCAGAGCTGTACATTTGGTGTCACACACACACACACACACATCAGCTCTCAGTGACGCTCATTGAGAATGTCTGCTCGGCCAGCGTAGGACAAGGTTGTCTACGGCGCTCTGCAATGGCGGACCGACGGCCTCCAGAGGGAGGGAGCAGAGGAGGAGGGGGTGTGGGTGGACATCACTAACTCGCTGTCCTGTTAGCCAGCTGTCGGCACAACTCTCAAATCCTACATACAGCGGCTTTAAGGGGGGTGCAAACATAAACAGCAGCCGACCAATCGTCTTTCTCCTCCTCTTCGCCTCTCTGCCGGCTCCCACCGTGTCCAGCTCTGAGATGTCCAGCAGCTGTGCGAACAAAAGGGGAAGAATTCGTTGAACGGGCTCACCACGACATCACGCGTGTGCCAAGTGAATGCAGCGAAACGTTATCATGTTCAAGTCTAAGATACAGGTTAACAGCTATTACGCTTATTTTGTTTGGTGTACAATGTGTGTAAGACCACCTTACATGTGTGCCAAGTGGTATTAACAGTAATTAAGTTACCGTAACAAGTAATAGTCATGTTCAAGTGATTACAAATAATTTCCAGTAACTAAATTAAGAAATAGCAGAAAAACAACACAGGCAGTGTATAAGCAAACGGAGGAGAACAACACTTGGTTGCACAGCCACTGTGCGGGTCGTACCTTGACTCCTCTCTCCTTGCGCAGGGGCGTCCTGGGGGGCGCGATGGGCGTGCGGGTGCTGGGGGGGCTGAACATACTGGGGGTGGTGGGGCTGCGGAACGGGGCCTTGGGGATCCCCTTGAGGGGCGCTGTGGATGGGAGATGACAGGAGATTAGCCTCCCATTCTGTCTAGCAGGGACACCCATTGTGACCATAACTCATTGGTGTCTCTTTGTGTGTGTGTGTGTTTAACTCACTAGTTGGTGTGTGTGTGTTTAACTCACTAGTTGGTATGTGTGTCCGTCTGTGTGTGTGTGTAACTCACTAGTTGGTGTGTGTGTCTGTCTCTGTCTCTCTGTGTGTGTGTGCGTGTGTGTGTGTGTGTATATAACTCACTAGTGGTGTCAATCTTCTTGACGAGGCCTCTTCCTTTGGCATGAAAAGGCACTCCGGCTGTCTTCTTCAGCTGCTGGGCGGTCTCTGTGGCTGAAATAGTGGTGGTGGTTCAACAGAAGTCAAAATGCTCTTCAGTATATACGGTATTGTAAACATTAAACAGCAAACAACTAGTTTGTAGTAGAGTAATAGTGTCTTGCGCATAGAGAGAGCATAGTTAGTGCAACTTCAACAAGTGCACATTTATCACATTTGCTTTTTCTCAATAATTACTGATATAAGTAGTAAATAGGATTAAATTGCCGTCATAATCAGAATTAAACAAGAAATCACGTGAGAACTAATGCTGATGATATCACCAAGGTCAGTTTAAAAACTACTCTTTCAAGGAGGCTATTTGTGTAACGGTGCCCTAACACAAATATTTTAAGAAACACACTGGATCGATACACTGGAACTAACAATACCAACATTCAAGTGAAAATACAACTATGGAACTCAAACGCAACACACATCACTACACTGAACACAAAGGCCACACTGGGAAAGGGGGCGGAGTTTAGCACAGTCTCTTCTTTGCTGTACATCACTGCTGTGTTGCCTTTTTTATCAGCACGCAATTGTTAATATCGGTCCATACGCCGTCCATAAACTCAGTAGGTGAATAGAGCACCGCTCTCAGTTTGTCTTTTGTGACATATTGCCAGTGATCAATCAATGCTCGACAATTGTCTAATCAGGGCTATAGAACAACCTTTTCAATGCGCATAATACTCCGTCGAAGCTTGGCTTTAATAAGCACCATGTTGTTGTTTTTTTACTTCAAGTATATTGGTGGAAAGCATTAAGCCTTAACTGTAAGATCACGTTTATTCAAGCCAAGCTATTTTGGTTAAGCCTATTTTGCGCTTGCTTATTGGAATACCCCCCCCCCCCCCCCCGGGTTTATTCCTTCCCCCAGGAAAGAATAAGGCGACAACTTACATTTCTGCAGCAGCTCTGCCCTCAGGGTGGCGCTCTTTGGCTTCCTCTTGAGCTGGAAGTGTTTGACTGGGGGGGTGAGGGGCCCCACCAGGGTCGTGAGGGCGCTCTTGTTCAGATACTGGCACTCCAGAGGCAACATGGCGGACGCCTCACACTCACTCACTGGGGAGATATGCACATCAACACCGTCAGTGGCATGAACAGGTTAATAACTGTTCATTTTATTTGTTTATCGAGTTGTAATGATGATTATTAATGATTGTGTGTAGCCGGTACATTATTATTTATTATTAATTTCTATAAATTATTATTATTATTTCTATAATATAAATGTTATTCAGTGGATTCATAAAAACAGGTGTTTGCTTTAAAAACAAAAAACCCATATGTTTTTGGTAGAATGTACAGTGATCCAGTGTGGCAGTGTTTTGCCATAACAGTAACTACATGTTGCAACAGTGTGTGAGGTAAATATAGCAGTCACACATCAGGTATGGTCTAATTTTGTTCAAAATGGATGTGAAACCCTGATTGCCTCAGACAGGAAACATCTGGACTAGTCCCTGACTTGCAGGTGAACAGAATATGATACCATCGTCACATGTTACATGCAAAGCAAATCCTTTCACCACATTCAACAGAAAACATGTTGCAGGATTAGAAGAGGAGAAATGTGTGCCAAACTGATAGGGTGAATTAAAAATGTAAATGCAGCATTTAATTACATTTCTCAGAATAAATAACACAAAATGTAATAACTATGCACAGTGCATACAGTAATGTGGCTTTGGACATTACACAAACATTACCCATCAAATAGTTTGACAAATTGCTGCCTATATTCTAGTGATTATTAATGTGTATTAATGTGATTTTATATATATAAAATTTATATATAAAACTTCTGTGCTATATTACCTTTCTCCCGAAGCTCCCCTAAAATGTCTTGCACATTAGGGTTCTGCTCCTCCAGGTCCAGATTTAGCGACCCCGTCTCTGGAAAAGACTTTAGGATGTCGGCAACCATTAGGACCCAGGGTTCAGAATCTACTGTTGCCAGCTGAATGATCTCCGACAATGCCTCCTTCATCTGAAACCAACAACAGTCATTACTGACAAAGTAAATGTACACTGCTGTACTCATGTACACCAACTTCTTGAACTTCACAACACGGAGAAAGTTAAATCTATCACGACATCACTGACATTCACATTACTCCGGCTATTTTTGTGAATCATTAAATGTGTTTGAACAACTTTCTGCTATGAGTTGTAACCGTACAGTTGTATTGGTACCGCCCTCCAAGGCAGCGACAAGATTAGTTAGGGTCGGACCGGTCGCATTACTACTTGCCCCAGTCTGGTGGGCTAACGTGTCTCGTTTTAGCTGGGTAACCATGATGGGACATAAATGAAGTCACGTTTGTATAATTACATTATTTATACGGCGGGTTAGTGGTAACTAGTCTGGCGTGTTCATGATAAATCGTATAACCCGCTGCTTACGAGCGTTAGCCATAGCCACCGCCAAAAGCTACAGGTTATCGTAGGCTAGCCCTCTTAAGTTAACATCTTATGGACAGTTAGCATTGACAATGTAAATAACGACGGCGTCGGTAGCATTGTTTACATGACAAAGTAAACAGATTAGCTAGTTAAAACCACAATATCGGAATGCGGTTTAATGCTATATCAAATGTAAGAGGACGTCACGCTAGCTTGCGCTTTCTTGCATACAACATACGGTACAGTGTACAGTAGCGACCCACCTCATCAACAGTCCGCCTGGGAAGGTGCAGCATTCCGAGGAGCAGTTTTAGCTTGACCGGAGGCGACAGGCTGGAAAAACACAACCTTATGTTGTCGATAACAGACACTGTGAGGAGAGATGCGATGCTAGAAGGTGCCCAAAGTTCGTCCGTAGATCCTAATTTATTATGAAGCCACAGGCCAGTGTCGCTATCCTTCATCGACGCCATCTTGGAAAAAGAAGTAATTTCAGTTCGGGCATTTTAACAGGCTACCTAAGAAAACATTAGCTAGGACCCCACCCACAGACCAGTAGAGCATAATGGTCGTGGAGAGATGATGCACGTTGGATGAGAGAAATGTGACAGGCAAGGGGACCAATGTGTATGGCACGAACCGTAGGCATAGCACAGTCCTATACTCAAATAGATACACGAAACGTGCCAGTAGTCGGCTCTATGTCGCTTTCATAGGTAGCTACTAGGCCTAAAACCGGTTGATACTAATATAAAAATCTGAAAATAATGAAAATCATTTTTCTACGATGCCAATAATATAGTAGCCTACGGTACTCGTTTAAGGGAGCAAAACACTGCGCATAGTTTACCTACATAATCAATTAGAACAACATTATTTTAAAAAAAAGCTGTGTGAAACAATGCTACAGATAGTATCATATAGCCCTGGTAATTTAGGTTTATTATCAATCTATTGGTAGGATATAGACATAAAATTGCAATCTGCTAATACATAATTGTGGTTTATTTTACTACGCATGCGCGCTGTGTAGTCCCATACTAATAAAAATATATCCGGTGCGCATCTTCAATTGGCCTGTTTTTCCCCCCCAAAACATCAATTGTGAGTAGCCTATGTTTTACTATCCTATTTATTTAGAGGTTTGTTGTTTCAACTATATAAAAAAACATATTTTACTGCAGATTATCGAGGGGATTATACTAGACGTTGAATTGAGGGCAATGGGATTTCAATTTTACGGCAGTCGCATACATTTTCCTGTTTAGTAGCCAATTAATGTAGATAGGTTTAATCGTACATCTTTTACATCTGTATATTGCAAGTAGACATATTGGACAATTGACTCGCCATGGCGTCAAGTGGATATTTGCAGGCAGTGGGGATTTTTGTGGCGGTCCAGCTCCTCTGTCTCGGAGCAGTTGATGCTGAGCTGGAGACGGGGACCGTAATTCCTGCCGAAAGTAGGTCTATTTCAACACGCATGATGAGATACTGCTTACGATATATTCCGTACGGCACTTGAAAATGTGATTATGAATAGGTCTTATTTTGTATTTTCATAAAAGGCCCAGATGCTTTACAATGTTCGTTTATGATGCTTTCGTCTGACAGTTGTAGCTCACTAGGCAGTAGACTGTGTTGACAGGCCCACGCAAGGCCTTTTATTTAAAATGCTCATTTACACCTTATTTATATTTCCAGGTCGCCCATGTGTGGATTGTCATGCTTTCGAATTCATGCAGAGGGCACTGCAAGATCTCAAAAAGACTGCTTTTAATCTTGATGCCAGAGTAAGAGAAACCTCGCCTTTGAATTGGGTGCCCCATTAGGCTACCTACACATTTAAATTGGATTGCAACAGCATTCTCCATCATATCTGTGTATATTCTGATGGCATTCAGTTCGTTAAAAGTGCAATGTTGTGTGCTACTGTATTAGCACAGTAGACTATCCTGCCCCCATATACAATATATTTAGCACAGTGCTGAACATAGCCCATTTCATGGCAGGATAGTATAGTGGTTTGAGTGTTCTCCCACATGAAATGTTGTGTTTGAGCCCTACACTTAGGAGTAGGCTATACTATATACCTATACCTAAATTTGCCCAACCCCTTGAGCAATATGCCTACACTATAAACCTTAGTAATACTTATTATACTCACTCTTTGGTTAAAAGCATCCACATTTCCTAATTGTACAGTATTTAGCTATTCTACAGTCTCGGATGAAAACAAAGGGTGACCATGCCTTTTTCGTTGTGACCCCTTGGACTGTGGAATAACCTTCCCATTTTTATCAGGTCATTCCCCAATACCGAGACATCTAAGTCTCATCTTAAAATATATTTCTGTTTGGCGTTCAAGTCAGTTTAAGACACTTGTGCTTAACTGTCTTGTTTCATGTATCTGTTTTAGTGTTTTATGTTTTATTAGATTAATTCTTAATTGCATAACGTTGTACAGCATTTTGTTCAGCATTCTCGAGAACTCTTGCTAACTTTGAGCTCAAACCAAAGCAAACTCTCTCAGAAACGTCGCCATACACATTGAAACGCAGTGTAAAGCCAAGGGCATTGCTGTTGTGAGCGGTGTTCGCCACTTTGTTTATGTTCCTATTTACGGAGCCAGAGCTGTGTAGAAGTACCGGAATATATTTGCAGCTCACATTGTGAAGCATGAGTTAGCGAAATACAAGGACACGTTTAAGGAATTTGACGAAAAGTGTGTTAGCTTGCATTAGCATACCTTTTAAATCTGTGTGTAATATTTTGACTTGTGTATTCCATGTGCCTCTCTCAGACAGAGACGCTGGTGCTCCGGGCAGAGAGGAGGGCACTGTGTGACTGTGTGCCCACCAGCTCACTAGGCTGAACGCCCCATTCGCTAATTGACTTGCACATGTCACCAGTTTTTATTTTTTTATTTATTTATTTATTTTATTTTGAAGAAGACGCTACAGGCTACTTCTGGCGACACTTTCCTTCATCACACCCAAGGTGCGTTCAAATTGGCCAAACAATGGAAAGTTTGGAAGACATATTCACACAGTTTTCCATTTGCTTTGAGTTTGCCGCGAATATTTGCAAACTCCCGCAAGTGGTCTGAGGAGGTGAGCGAAGGGTTACAGCAGATACACTATATAGTTATCAATTAGTGGAGAGTTTACACAAAACGGTAAAATAGTGAAATTAAAAGCAAATTCCTTTGCCACGAACGTTGGCCTCAGTTTGCAGAATTTGAACGCACCTCCAGACACACACAAACAGAACCTAACTACATGTACAGTTTTGTATTGATTTTATTCTCTTGATAATGCAGGCACTTTATGGTTTTCTCTTGTGCACCACCATTAGTACAGGGATTTTAATTTAGTTTTTTTTGTAGTTTTTTTTTTGCACGATTGGGGCCAAATTATGCTTACTTTTTTGGTTTGCTCTTATTGTGGGATATGCATATAAGAATTAATGTAAAGCATAGACTATATTAGTTGTAGTGTGTAAAAATCCAATGTTGACTGTTTAATGTAGAATGCACTGCTAAATGTATGTCATAGAATATGTTGATATTCACATTTATGACAAAGTTGCACATCGAATTGTAGCATCACCTGTCAAATACCTTGTTACTTTAGAAAAATGCTGAATTTATACAGTACGTAAAGCAGCATTGTATTGTTATTATTGCATCGTGAAAACAGTACATTGTGGAGAAGTAGTAATTTTAATCCAGTCTTCTTTGTAATAACTACTAACTTCTGATAATGGAGCTCTATGACCATATTTTCAGACAGAATTTATAGAGGTTTGGTTTCAGAAATGTTTATTCTTAAAATCTCTATTTAGTGCACCATTGTAGCATGACATTGTTTGTTAGGCTATTGTACGACATGTACTGTAGGTCAACTTAATCACAGTACCGTGTAACATGTAGTTGATGATTGTCCTTTCTGTCTGACAGAGCTGCAGATAATTAAATACTTTATTAGGAGTATTAGAGAACTTAGAGTATAGAGAAGATGTGAAGAGATCAGTTTTGTTTTATGCCTTGTTGCCTGTTTAAGCACCCTCTCCTTTTATGAAAATGCGGTCACTAACTGCCTTTTATACAGTATCTGATGTTGTATAGGCTACCATTAAAACATTATAGTACTGATTTGGCTTTATTCTTTTTTTTCTCATTCATTCATTCGTTCATTCATTCATTCATAGGTATTATCTATGTTACTATAACCTTTATGAGTCGAAGAGAGCCAAAGTCCCTTCCGCGTTATGGGACCTTAGTTTGGAAAAAGTACATGGTAGTCAACGGCGAGAATACAATTATTTTTAGATCCCGTTTGAATTGCGACACGAAGTACACATATGGTGTGTGTCTATATAAAAGAGAATTGTTCAAGTCAAGAACGTTGCAGTTTGTTGTGAAACTATAAAGTAATCTTTTGTTTTGCGTCTAACCGCTCAGTGAACTACAGCTTTCGTCTCGCACGACACACGTCACCAAAACAACGCTCTTTTAAAAAAAAAATTTTTTTTGTATTTATTAAAAGGAAATACAGACAGAATGTATCAAACAATAAACAAACAGTGCCCGGGGATCACAATATAGACAAACATCACAATATTGTATGTTAAACTACATAAATTCAGAGTTTTTAATCATTTCAAATTCTTAAGAGTATAAAATTGTAGCAATTTATTGTTTAATTTCATTTTTAAAAATGGCAAAGGAAGGTTTATGATCAGAGAATTTAGATTTATGAATGTGTGACTTTGCAAGTAGTATCAAATTTATTATATAGAATTATTACGTAAAATGGGCAGTAGATTTTCAGAAGAAAGTGAGAAATCAGAAACAATATATTGGGAGATAAAAAAACAAATATTTTGCCAAAATGTATGTAGTGGGGACAATACCAAAATTAATGACGTACATCTTCTGGAGCCATATGACAAAACGAGCAATCCACATCAATGTATTTCTTACACATCTGTAGAAATATCTTGGAGGGATAGCAACGATGAATCATTTAAAAATACACTTCCTTAATCTTATTCACAATATAATATTTAGAAAGTAAACACCATATTTTCTTCCAGTCAATGTTTAAAGTAAGGTTATTCCATTAGGGGAAAACAATGCTCTCTTCGGCTTGTGGATTGGTGCGCGACAACGTCATGCCACTTACGCGACACAGGGTTTATAGTCTTACTAATTATACATTTTCACAGTCGTATGCTTAAACAAATGCACGACAAACTGAGACTTTATTGACTCTAATAATTGTCTTTTAAATAGTCAAACATCATATGTGTGCAAAGCAAAGCAAACATTATCTAAAAATAATTTTATTCTCGCTGTTGACTACCATAAATATTTTTTACAAACTAAGGTCCCATAACGGGGAAGTGACTTCGGCTCTCTATAGCCGTAAGATTAACACTCTGATAATGTAATTTTATCAATCTTTAAATTAGCTCTGCACGGTTTAAATTAAATCAGCGGAATGTGCTGTTGTGTAGCTAAATATTTGCTGTTGTCAGGACCACGACCACACCAGTACCTGTGGTGGTGTTGACCTCAATGCCTCCTACACATTCCGGATTACAGCATGCAGTCCCTATTTTCACCACTTGAAGGAGCTCTAAGACAACCAAGGCCACATTGGCCATGTCGCAACGATGCAGCACTCTCCACCCTCCTCTCGCCCTCGTATAGCTGTAATAGCGGGGTGGCTGCAGAGGCAGCAGATAGTGTGAAATAAATAGACACAGTGCTAGTAAACATAAAACCATGGACCCACCACTTGCAACGTTGACTATTGGCTATTTTCACCCACCTGCAGTGACTTGGCAGGAAACAGTGCACCAAATCTATCACCACTGCATAGCAAGCAATAAACTCCCCCTACAATGCAATAGCGCGAACGGCAATATAACAGTTGTTGCAGGATCATGTTTAACCGTTATGCCGCATACTTTTAGGCACATTTTGCTTAGGGTGCTCATAGGAAGTTGCCTTAGTTGGTGCGGGGCGGGTATACCAACGTTATGGTAGTTTAAGGTATTTGATGAAGAAAATTAGCTGAATCACTTTAAGAAAGATGCAAGCTCTGGTGTTAAGAGAGCCATCCCTCCACCCGTCCTGACTTCGCTTGTTGCCTCTCAGGAGACCTTTTTACAGTTAGCTTTTCATCAAGTTTTATCGGCAGCCAGCCAATGCAAACTAGTTTCTCTCATCTTATCGACCGTTTTTTTTGCCTTGCTGCAAAACCTTGCCCACCACCGTTAATACTGAACAAGTGGACATATCTCAATGGTAATGGCCCATGGTCCAAGCATGCCCGGATCATCCAATGGGCTTCATGGGCACAGGCCCAGGGGCCCGTGCGCATTTGGGGCCCAACGCGAGGGGAATCAGTTGCTGGTGCACTGCGTCTTGCGTTCCACTTAGGGCTGTCGCGGTGAAGAAAATGTCCTTGCGGTGATTAAGGGTGCCCCAATACCGCGGTCTCCGGTATTATCGCCATTCTTTTGTTTTTGTTTTGAATGGTCAAGTTCGTTGC
>JAODLL010059654.1:0-18114 GCA_026546735.1 Forbesichthys agassizii | reverse complement strand
CCCAGACCCCCCCCCCCCCCCCCCCCATCTGCCACCAGAGCTATTACTCATGTCGTCAGAGAGAGAGAGGAAGACTTAACGCAAGTAAAGACTGGCTCTGCGATGCTAACCGTACCTTAACGCCATCGGGAGTACTAACTGTTAAATGTTAGTATAATTTTAACAGACATGACATGTCTGATATACTGTAGTAACACAATTACCGGAACATAAACATCATCATCATGTCCTACAGTATGTGCCTCTACAATTCAGTATACATTCATATCTGCAGATTTCAAATGGGAAGGCCAATTAAAAGCCTGCAATCATTTAAGGCATTATGACTGTATGACATGTATATTGATTTTTTTCAGTTGTTGATTGACACACTCTTGTTTTTCATTACCTAATTATGTTACATTAAACCATTTATTATTAAAATACTGTTTCATAATATTACTAAAGTAAGTTTGTTCTTATTAATATAAGGCCTTATTTCACTTTACCGTGCAAATGCAGTCAAAATGACAGTAGTCAATAAAAGTTATTATAAAGGACTGCACTCACCCAAATACACATTCACCGTGGTCAAGGGCTTCAACAGTTAATCTTTTCTGTTTACAGACTGGACAGGTGTGAAGTTAACGCTGCAAAACAGGAATAATAGATTGGGGGTGTTAAGGTAAGTGCCTTCTCTCCCCCTAACCACCCATCTATTCCTCCATCGAGCCACATGTGCGACTGACTAGCCAACCACCCGTGCCTCCATTCATCTACGTGTTTATAGTTGCCACCAGCTTTCCCTTTACATTTAATCACGCGTTCGTCTAGCATCCATCTCTTCATTTCCACTTTCAACCTATACTCTTTATCTACTCATACATCTCTCCATCTCTTGCTGTCCACACCTGGCTCCATCTTTGTTTTATTCTCTCTTCAGTCATACATTGTGCATCTGAGGGGAAGGCTCTCTCAGCTATCAAATGTGGGGTGGGAAGGGTGGGAGAAAAAGTTTTCTGCTCAGAATAAGGGCAAGATGAAAATTACAATTCTCAAGCTCATGGACAAAAAACACCAGTCTCTCTCTCTCTCTCTCTCTCTCTCTCTATCTCTCTCTATCTCTCTCTCTAGCACTCACACACAGATAGCTGTCTCTCCTTTACAAATTAGTACTAATGTAAAACATCCTGAGGAGCTCTGATCAGGGTTATTGCCATATTGAGATAAATAATATGTCTGAATGCTACTTAAGACAAGGCTGTTTTTAAATTTGGCATCAGGGGAGATTTAATTACTGTATGTTGCAGCAGAGGAGCATGGGCAGGATTGTGTTTTGTTAAGATGTCTTCTTCTGCATTACCAACTGCACATTGTCTATTGTACATTACTCACCAAGCCCAAGGCTAAGACGGGGTCCAAATGTGTAGTACAAGTATTTTTACAATTTCCAATGTGTTACATACAAGGACCCAAGCATTACAGCTTTTTCCAATCACTAGGACCCATTTATCAATACCTTGGTCACATTAGCTATAAGCTCTTCACACAGTTATCCTAACCAACTTTCATCTTGGCACCACAGTTCATTTTACAACCAAAATGCACAAAAACAACCATATATATTTGTGTGTATAGGTATATGTATACTTACACAAGTTCTCTTCTAACAAGAAGTCAGTCACAATGTCATAAAAAAACTATAACATCAGATTAAATTACAGGTCTGCCCTTATACAATAGACAGTATATTGTGTATCATAGATTGTGTTTTGCACTGCCTCTCTCCTATTGTTTGTTGGGTTTATAGTAAATGGTTGCAATACAGAAATGACTAGCAGAGTAGCTTTATACAATACATAGTTTACTATATGTATTACTATTACTAGAAAACATATTAAAAGCATTGGATAAACCGTCATAGGGATCGGAAAAACCTTGGTTTGTCATGTTAACCTAACATCACACAGCATCCACTGCGATTATTTCAGATAGTAGTTATGAATGTTTAGTTTAGCGCATACATATAAAACCCTTGCTATGGTAGTTTTTTCAGGAAGGAAACGCAGTAAGATTATTTAATTCGCTAATCGCAGTTGTCTTAGCATCTCTATTCTGACTTTGTTTAACTCCAAGTGTAAATACCCTGCGATTATGTCATTTTAAAATGCTTCAAATCCTGCAACAATACAGTTCCATGTCCATTCTGTCCATTCCATTCCATCAGATCTGATCTATTTGTCCTAACCAATGCAAACTAGAATGGTTATGTCTATGGAAACCTGACAGATCATGAAATGGAGATGGAGTTGCAACAAAGAGGTTTAAGATGTTCACCATTATTTTCGCATGGCTTCTGTTCAAGAGAAATCTGCACTCTTAGCATTTTGAACCTATTCAGCTATAGACGTACATGTATATCTATTACTTACACACATCCACATATCACTTGAGAATCACAAACCCATGTCAGAGTAATTAATGACTACTATCATAGAGGTGCGACTCTGCACCTCGCGAAGAAGGACATCAGTTTCCTCCTGCGAGATGCCAGAGAGCTGTGCTTTAAAGGGAATGGCAAGATCTGACTCAATTGGTCATAATTGAAGACAGCCCCCTCACCACTTCTACTGATTATTTCTTCATTATAATCCAACCCTTTTACATGGGTTATCACCACAGCCAGATGTCCATAAATTAGCAAAATAATTAATGGCGACACTTTAAATCGCACCTTAGATCTACTTTTGCCATAAGCCTCTGCTTGCACCGGGAAACTATGGCCCTATATAACATTAAGTAAACAGCTGTATCACACGCTGTGATAACTATTTAAATAGACACGGGGGCTCATGAAAACATGTATTTATTTATTTTTACATACGCTTAAAGGCAGGGTCAGCTATTCTTGCTAACTTCGAGCTCAAATCAAAGCTGTATCGCTCTGCGGTCCTCCGCGGTAACACCTTACACGTCGAAATGCATTGTAAAGCAAAGCTTATTGCTACGGCTTTGTTGATACAAGCAGTGTTCGCCACTTTTTTATAGTGCTATTTACGGAGCCAGGGCTGTGTAGAAGTATCAGATTATCTTTACAACATGCACAGAGAAAGGTAAGATAGCGAAATGCGAGATGGTGGTCAGTAGCCAGCTCTGCCTCTCTCTTCACCCAAGTGTCCCATAACATGCGGCCTCAGATCATATGATACGATCACAAAATCGATCATCGACCTTCGACCTAGGGTGCTCTGGTACCACGTACACTTATGAGCATCCTTTTGTTCGAACAGGGTGTTTGTTATAGACAGTCCATGACTAGCACAGAAGTCTAACAACTACCGTTCGGGTTTAGATCAGGGTGTCCGTTCCTCCCAATCACACCTTTGCAGGTGTCTCCATCATTGTCCAGGAACAAAAACATAACGTAACATAGAGATTCATTTTATTTTAAACAGTAAGCCACCCTCTTTCTGTATTTATTTGTGTCAAATAAATACACAAATAGTATGTGTGATTTAAAAGCAGTAGTTGTAAACATTGTTTCCTTAACATGCCTTGGCTGTATATAGGCAAAGTGTTGGTGTACAAATTAGAGAACCCCTTCAGCTGCATAAATAAAATGCATGAGAGGAAATTAATAAATAACCATTTGCCTTCAGGTTATCATCACATTCAACATTTTCTGTCTTCGGCATACAGAAATAGTTGCTGGCCCCGAGGAAAGACTTGACATATTTTGTTTCCCTAAATTTAATGATTTTCCGCGCGCTGAGACAGTTAATAATGGTATGCCAGACGGTAGCTGAGAGAAAAGTGCCAAGATGCCCTGTTCTACAGTTTACATTTTGTGTCTTTATTTTTCTTGGGCTTTGAACTCCACCCACTCCCTTACTGGTATAAGAATGCCCAGGAGAAACAGTGAAAGGAAGCTTTGGAAGATGACCATTGTTGTTCCCCAGGTGTTTATGAGCACTATTATGTAGTGTGTTTGTGTGTTTATTTGTGCGTCTGTGTGAGCGCTTTGTGTGTGTTTGTGTGTGTATTTGTGTGCATTTATCTGAGAGTGAGGGAGACATTCTATTCCTGCTTCGAGAAATCTTTGTCTCTCTATCAACTCATTTTTGATGCCTGAAAATTCCATTGCAATAGCGTGCAACCATTGTGCAATAACCACAACTTTCTTACAAATGAAAAATAAACACCAATTTTTATATAAATGGCATTATTATGTAGTCCCATCATTGTGGTCCTAAATTATTTATGTTTACATGCGGGCTGGCGTCAACATTTGTTAAATTGTCTATTCCTAAACTAGGCTTCAAAGTTCTGAATATAATTCACACTGTAAGAGGATATAATTACTTTAATTGCATCATGAAGGTTCACAAACATCAAACTCTTTAATACCATGACATCAGCTGTTTTATGTCAGGTCAAGAGCTGACAGCAGGCATTTGGTTAATTAAAATAATTTTTATAAAACCTAGAAATCTCAATTCTGGAAGTCTGGGATGTAAATTTGTGTTGCAGTTGACATTGCCGAATGTCATTACATCCTATTTATGAACACTTATATGACCTATATACTGTATATTTTGTGCTTTTAGTCATGACTTATGGTTCGTGTTAAAAGTACGAGATGAATTGAATGATTAATAAAGCCTTTAATAAATGTAAGTTATAGGTCATAAATACATTTTACAAAGTGCTTGTTAGTCAAAACAAAGTAGAATACTCTTCTTTTCAAAGCAATAGTTATGAAAATTACATTTAAGCAATAATATAAGGCATGAGCCGTTGCTATCACTGTTATTGAGCATGCGGTCTCTACCCAACTTCCCTTCTCTCTCTCTCAGGCAGCACAACCTTATGGACCTTCAACAGCCTGTCTTCGAGGTTTCTCACTCCACTACGACATGCTGTTCTAGTGGTTGCAGATGCCCTGCACACTGCTTGAGCTCAGTGCTCATCGTCTTGGACTTGGTCTGCAATGTTTGACACAGTGAACCACCAGATCTTTCTGTCAAACCTCCCTGAGCTGAGCGAGTCACTGTAACTTGTGTTCAGGTGAAAGCAAATTGACCTGTCCCCATTTTTTTAATCTGACGAAAGCTCTCGTCAACTGCCTGTTTGCCTGTAATAGCTTTCTACGCAGGTTTTGTCCTACCTAACTAACTAGGTAGGACAAGTGAGAGGGGTTGTGCTTGGGATATGTCAACTGTAAGCCACTATTCAATTTGACTATAGCATGAAACATGCATGCATACTACATACAGTAAAGATTATGTACATACAGTACAGTACATATTGTAAATGTAAGCTGTAGCCTAAATGTTAGAATAATTCTGGCCACGCTTTCTTATGTTTAAGTGGGGGCTTCTATAAATTAAGCTGTAAGAAAGAATATGGCAATTATTGAATCTTCTGTTCATCTGTGAAATTAACAACCTATGCAATGTTCTCCGTTTTCTCCATTGTTTTGCTGAAATAGGTGAATGGTCTCTTCAGGCATTAGTGTGGTTTATGTCTTAGTGAAGTATTTCTTGGGAGACCTCAAACTTTGTAATGTTGTATTATTTTCTTTCACTGGTTTCTATCTTTTATTTTATCTTGGCCTCTTGCGTCTTTCTTGCCCCTGATTCCACTTCACCCACACAGACAGCGCGCGCACACACACACACACACACACACATTCACAAGCCTGTGTGTGCTTTACACACACACACACACACACACACACACACACACACACACACACACACACACACACACACACACACACACACACACACGCGCACACACTGTGACCTTGGCTCCTCAGGGATCGGCCATTTTTAATTGTTCATCAGCAATTTTCACACTCTTCTGCCGCCAGGGAGAGGGAAGAGAGTTAGAGAAGTTAGATCCCTGGAGGATTCCAAGAAAAAGCACTGTGGGGGTGTGGGGTGTGTGTGTGGGGGAGGGGGTACAGCAGATTACTGTGGGGGTGGGGGATAAAGGAAAGAAGTGGAGAATTGGGAGGGATGTGTTTACAGTAAATGCTTTGGAAGCACATGGACAGACAGACAGACAGACTAGCAAAAGAGTGCCAACTTCGCCTATATTTGTCCCAACCGTATATCACAAGAATTACATTCCCTGGAAACAATTTCAGAAGCCCCGATTAGGTTATATGCCAATACACACCTGATTCTAATGAATGGGTCGTTATCAGGCTTCTAACACACACACTTCTAACTTTGTTCATTAGAATCAGGTGTGCTGGAGCAGGGAGACATCTAAAACATGCAGGGCTGTGGCTCTCCAGGACCAGGGTTCCCTACCCCTACTCTACAGTATATATACACACATATGTACATGACGCACTCAGCCCTGCAATCTATTGGCTAGCTATATTTGATCACAGACACAGACCATAAACAGACAAGCTACCTGTCAAAACACATGGATGTTCAGGACATAACCAGAGCCCAGGAAGAAGCCTACCATGACAGTGGAAAAAGTTTGATTATAATCCCTACCTTTTAATTTTGTTTTTATGTCTGTTCCTAGAAGTTACCTAAACTCAGGTTTCACTACACTGCCATGGTTATGCGGTTATATATGGGTTATGGTCATGTTATTAAAGCGGTCATAATTTACAGCAAAATGCTATTTTTATATTTTTATTCAAGCTAACGTTTTGATGTAATTTATGGTTGTTCCTCTGCTCACTGTGGTTTAGAAAGGGCAGGGCTGTCCCTCTCCACATATGCCCACAGTGTGAGCACAAGCCTGGGTGTGGTGGGGTAGGTCGTTGCATGACCAGAAACTAGGCATGTGCACTTTGGTCATTTTGACTGCTCGAGTACCCGACAGAGTTAGTTTTCCAGGTTTCAGAAAATGGTTAGAACTGAATTTTCATAAAGTTACGCAAATTTAATTTAAAGTTTAACTGGGATATTGATGGGAACGTATTGTTTGACCGACAAAATGGCAGATAGGAACAAATCTGCTTTCTGTTCAGTCAGACTGCATTTCCAAAACTATGGTGATGTTGAGTTGTTTGGAACCGGAATACCTGCTAGACTATTTCAGTAAAATGTGACATTATTATTAAATTGAAGGCTGAAACTCCCTGGCTCCCAACCTCTGATTGTTTTATATAACTATTTTCCTCTGCCAATATTACTGACCTCATTTTATCTGACCACAAGAAACACGCCTACTTTACTCATCACACTTTTTTTATTTGTAACTTTTTAATATGTATGTTCCTGTTTTAGCCAAATGTATTTATGTTTCTTTGTATTTGTAATGTAAGAGGTCCTTGAGTGTCTTGAAAAGCGTCCTTAAATAATTAATAATAATAATAATAATAATAATAATAATAATAATAATAATAATAATGTTACGTAGCCTATTTCAATAAATTAAGAGATTAATTTAATTCACATGTTTTTGCGCGTTGTCATCTTTGATCATGAAACATATGATAGCATTGCTGTCATAGACGAGCACTCAAGTACCCGTGCCCATCCCTATCAGAAACTATTCATTGAATTTATAGAACAAGTGCTATATCGTGATACCATTATCGGGATATACAATTAATTATATTGGGATAAGAAATTTTGGTCAAATCGCACATCCCTTTGGCGACTCTTATTAAATTTGCAGTATTGTCATTTTCTGAATAATAGTGGAATACTAATTTAAACGAGTAGTCGTTTATTTCATGTGAAGAAGATAATGAGAAAAAAAAACAAAAAAAAAAAAAACATTTCAACTTAATTTTCGTATGGCTTCTGATCATGTCTACAAAGGCAGACATTCATCTTAGGCCAGAAGGCCTTAAAGGCCATTTAAAGACAGATGTTCTTCTGTTCTGTTAATGATATAAAAAAGATTATCTATAGCTAGCAACAAAATAGTTGTACAAAGTATGTTTGACTGACCTTTGACTTGCTGAAACAGTTTGTGGTTTCCATCACAGCACACTGCAACCATTTAAGGAAAACAATGCGAAAAATGCTTTACGCCACCCACTGTTGTTGATATACACAATACCTACAGAAACAAAAGGAAGTTGCATTTTAATCGATGATTAATTGTGTAAGACTGCACAGTGACGAAACTCCAGTTCACTGACTGGAATCAGTAGGCTAGTAACTGTGTATCTGACTTAGTTCCTAAAACCATATCCTTAAGAAATCGTAACACCCCCCAAATCACAATGTCTCCTTATTGTGTTCAACATTGCATTCAGCCTTTAAACTACACCACATAACTTCAACCCTAATTGTGATACCCCTGTCCTGCACCCACTGTGTCTGCCAGCGATCCAGCCCCACTCTCATCAGCGCTTTAATCTCGTCACACAGGTTCCTCATATTCATGGGTCAGTGTGTACCTGGCCCGTGTCACGTGACTGCGGAAAACTATGACATTAATTGAGGCTATGGACTATGAAAATGATGCAGCCATCTACGTTTTGTAATACAATGTTATAATCTATACTTGATACCAAAACAGTAACGTGAGTATCGAAATATCGATCTCAACGACTGCCCCATGAACTCCACAAACAGACCCCTCCCCTCTCACATCCTTCAGCCAACTCAACGCCGCCACTACCTCCGCCAGTATACCACACGCGAACCGCAACCGTCTACCCAAAATAGTTTAATACTGCACAAACACACAAAAGATCCGTATTTATCCACGTACCAAACGTTTTACAGGTGAACAGCGTGGATGCCAGGATCACCTCACTCCAGCCATTCTGCAGCCGACTGGACATCTGCATTCCGCGCAGTTCAAAGGTCACGTGTGATGCAAAAAAAAAAGGATTATTTTGTATAGCCTATATTTTTGTATTAAAATGTTCATTGAAACTGTGAATGTGCACATTTTAATCAATAATCCATATCTTACATTATAGCCAATATTTTAGTTTTAAAAACAAAGTTAGCTTTATTCCGTTATTTATTCATTTCAAAATGTTTTATTGAAACTGTGAAAATGGCGGACATTTTCAGAAATATCATATTTCAATTAAATTAAATAATTGTAGCAATTATTTAATATTTTATTTAGGCTATATATCACAAATTATGAAAATATACCGAAATGTGCCTACGTCAGCGAGGCTGCCCTTACTCGCATGTAGGTTTACAACCATACAAAAATGTAGCTTATCGTTATTTCATGCAAAAACAAAAACAATTTGCATATTTAATCATTTCACTGGTTGATCAGATATAGTCTAATATGTTTGTGTTTTAATAATAGAACGTAAGGAAGTTATTTTTAGAGCATGCGTAGGGTCATTATAAATGCATTACATCCAAAACCAACGTAATGGCACTACGTTGGTCTTGCACGTAATATTGTCAATGTTGGCATATAACGTAATCGTGGTTTCTGTAATAGTTTCCAGGGAACTGGTTAAAAATACGCCAGTAGGCCTATAGCCTACGTGTATGCTATTCGTAGCCATAAGAATCACTGGCGTGGCGTGGCGTGTAACGTATTCGTGTTTTTTAAAAATAGTTTCCAGGGAACTGGTTAAAAGTATACGCCAGTATGCATAGCTTACGTGTATGCTATAGGAATACTCGTAGCCATAAGAATCGCTGATTTATGTAAGGATTAGTGTGGTTTGTGGCCGTTTGAAATGTGCATAACAGCACATTGCAAAAAATCAATAAGCCTATTTAATCATCACAAGTTGATCACTTATAGCCTAATATGTTTGTGTTTAACGTAAGAAAGTTATTTTTAAAGGATTTAGAGCATTGCGTATAGGGCCATTAGAAATGCATTGACAATATTAAGTGCAAGACCAACGTAATGTCACTGACGATACGTTGTCATATAACGTAATCGTGGATTCTGGAATAGTTTCCAGGGAACGTAATTATTGTGATATATGGTTGATTTTACCAGTAATTACTCTACATGTCTAGTTATATTTCAATAACAGGACAGTGGCATTGATATATGTTTGCAGTATGGTGCCTAACTGGAGAATGATAATGTTATTTAAACCCCATAAATCAGAGCGGAGTATTAAACAAGCGCTTTAATGGTAAATATATTGGTCCCACAGCTCCGTTGTGCTGTGTACAGTATGATAACGAATCATCCGCTGGCAAAACAGACGTTAGTTGTTTGAAGAGATGTTCCCACATATTCCTCTTCCTCTCTCTTTTATTTCTTTCTATTTTTATTTTGAATTTGCTCACATCTTGTGCGTCTCGCACACAAAATGTCATGGCCTGGCTGTCTGGCTGGCTATCTGACCACCCGGACTAGATAGGCCAGTAGATTGTGATGAGCCAGCAGTGCCCATGCTCGGCTGCTTTAGCTAATGGAGCTCTCTCTCTCTCTCTCTCTCTCTCTCTCTCTCTCTCTCTCTCTCTCTCTCTCTCTCTCTCTCTCTCTCTCTCGAGACAGGGCCTCACTAGGAGGTCCAGCAACAAAGATTTTGGTCGGGGCATTGTGGGTAAATTAGAGACACCTTCATGCATTTCTGTGGAATGACTGCAATAAGCAGACAAAGGTCCATTTTAGTCTTTTATACAGTACATGGATAATGTATCTGTATTTAATTGGACACATTGTGTGGTATCATACAATTAAACATGTGACACTAGTCTGTTATTATGATGACAACAGAACATACTGTATCTCACAGATAGATTTTTACATGACATTTATTTTTACAGCATTTGGCAGACGCTCTTATCCAAAGCGACTTACATGTGGTACATTTGTCAGTAGTTGGCCAGGTCTAACAATATTTATTCTATTAGAATAATTTCAGCATCATGTCATCGTGACTATTACAATGTCAACATCATTAAATCAACAAAATAGCTAATAGCCTAAAAAATGTGCCTAAAAAATAAAGTGCTAACAGTAATACATAAGAGCAGAAAATTATTTTATTTATTTGATATAAAAGCAGAGAGAAGATAATGGAATTCGCAGGAGACACTTGAGATAGGAGTAAGTATTAAGATGTGGAGGTCACTAGTCAAGGTGCCAACTTTACACACTGCAGTAAATCAGTAACTCATCATCAGTTTTGTACTGAACCTTCCAGCACAGTCATTGTTTTATACCAAAACAGCCCATCTTCTGCCCCCCTATAGTTGGTGTCTGTGATGCATCTCCAAGCTTGCACGTATTGTGGATTAGGTTGTGTGTACATGAGATAATCAATACCAATGTAGCTGCTGCTCATTGCTTTTAGGGCCATTTTCCAGTTAGTGTGACTGTGTGTAACCTTGACATTGTTACCTGTGAAGTGGAACACAAAGAGTGCACTACAAACAGAGTGCTTGGGAGATGTACGCCACACTGGTTGGTTCAATGCATCTGTTATGGTGTTGAGTATAGTATAGTAGAGAGAGAGAGAGAGAGAGAGAGAGAGAGAGAGAGAGAGAGAGAGAGGGAGAGAGACCACTCCACCTTTGAATCCCAATGTGTCTTTTAGTTGCTGCCTCACACACAGAAACACATGCGCGCTCTCACGCAGAGACCGTCTTTAGTATTCCCCATGTCACATACAGTAAAGTATGTGATGAGAGAGTGTGCCATCACTAAGGAACAAAAAACTGTGGAGCCCAGCGGAGGATGAAATGCTCCAAAATCTTCACAGCACCTCACAGTCCCATTACCCTAACCTGACAAATATTGCATAAAAAGCGTTCAAGACAAGTCCTGCAGTGATTCTCGCTCCATATAGGTCTGAACATGTCTGCCTAACTGCACGCAGAGACAGTACAGTACACTCACCTCCAAAAATATTGGAACAGCAACGCCAATCCTAGAAAAGTATGTCTTTTTCTATACAAGACAATAGAGTTTGAGATCAACACATGCACATGAGAAGACAGTTCCAAATATCAGCCTTTTTTCCTGGCATTCCGTTTTGCCGTGTTCCATGTGAACGCAGCATTAGCCTTAATTTTTCAGTAGTTTTGAAAGAGACTAAAGTAGTGTCAAAGCCCATTTCTATGCTGTTTCTAGTATAGGAAGCATAAGAGTGACTCCTTGTGTAAACAACCAAACTATTATCTAAGCCCAGCTTTTGTCCAAATCCATAATTGTTATATAAATTAATATGTAAAACCTGAATGGAAACATCATTCATTTGATTGGGTATAAAGCATTCAATGTCATATGTACACATCTACTGTATACATTTACCAATATAGTTACAAGAGACTGTAGATTATAATATCTAGTCAACATAATATCTCCTACACTTTGGGATCGTCAAGCTTTACTGCTATTGTTATGTAGCACTGTTTAAGAGAAAAATTAAGCTATTACAGTAAATGTTGTCTTCAGGTTATTCAACATAGTAAGTGGTGTAGCTCACTTAATACTCATACTTATTAATATTTAATGCAGTAACACGCTCTTTAAGCCATTGTTTTCTTGTACATCATGTTTGATTTGGGGGAATTATCCTCACGTTGGCCCTTCACGGCAGCAGAAATGGCACTTAAAGCCACTGAATCTGTTTCCAAGCAGAACACAATATATAATATATATATATATATAATATATAGAGACAATATAACAACTCAAACTCCATTTGGTTATAATTTCACACTTGAGAAATGCACATGGAGGGTACACACGGATATAGTCTTGTCAGCCACACACATTTCACAATGTTAATGCACAGTGCTATTTTAAGGTTGACAATAAATCAAAGGTTTATTTTATTTATCTTAATTGAACCACATGTACACACAATAGTGTTTGTATTTTATGGTATATTGTTAAATAAAACAAAACAGTAAAACATATGTTATAGAGAGGCTTAGTTAAGATTTGATTCAGAAGATGGTGGAGTGTTCTTTTATTTTTAACATATTATGCAATAAATATTAATGTATGGATCCATGGACTTATTCAGGTGTGTCTTATTGAACTTCAATTAACATTTAATTAACATTGAATGTTAATTCACCTATCCAAGAGTCTCATGCATGAACTTGTACTTACACATGTAGGAAAGGTGTTTGTTATCATGCAAACACTGTTAAATACGGTGTCTTTGACCTGAATAACAGACTATATATTCCACATTACTCCAGTTGTTTTGTAATGGCACAGGAGAAGAAATTAGTTTGATTATTCACCATTATGCCTCATACCAGCAGAAAGGAGTTAAAACATTATTTGAATTCATATGTTTATTGTAGGGGTACCTACCAGTTAGCATAATTCACAGCCAGCCGTTACCGCGACAGTTTACCGCGAGAGTTGTGTTGTGTGGTTAGAGGGTGTTGCTAGGCGACATGAGCAGTTCAGTAGTAGCGACAGTACTACGAGTGATATGGTTTATTTGATTAATAAAGGATCCTAGGTTCGGGCAGTTAAAACAACCTCTCTGTGTCTCCCTGTTCCCTGGTCAACTCCTTTACGATATATATATATGTATAAGTTGGAGTGGTGTCAGCTAACCGTGAGAGAGAGAGAGAGAGAGAGAGAGATACAGTACCTTACAATAAGCAGAGCAGTTGACCTCTCACATTTTCACGAGTATGTATGAGCAAAGTTTAATCTTGTTTGCTAAAGCCTTGCTCACATGCTTCACGTTATAACCTCATGGCTGTAACACGCCACATTGTCCTTTGCCTGCTCAGCTCAATGTACGGCCGTACAGAGCAAATAACCACCTTGATATATTTCTGACCTGAATGATTGAAGGCCACCAACATCTTTCAACAAAACAGCCTAAATTCCTAAGGATGACAAAAACAACATTAAATGAGACTCAACAGGCCTTGGTGATAAAATGCGTATACATTAAAATCGCAATGGGCGTGAGACTCGAGCACAGCCAACGGTTGAGACCATTTTCAATTTTCAGCCTTCAAACCTTTTGAAAGCAGCAAAAAAAATAAATGCTCCTTGTGAATATGACACTATTAATCTGACACACAGACTTTTCAAGGTGTGAGAGCTAAATGTCAAGTAGTTTTCTAAGAGAAGTGAGAAGATATGTGAATTAGTTAAGAGTCTTACTCAGAATTCACCAATGGTTATGCATGGTCACTTGTGTGTATCAAATTTGATTAAACTAGACCGAGTTCCTGGATGTACGGATTTCCCTTTACATATACAATGTCGATCCTCCTTCTTCATGTTTTAACGATTAACAACAAAGACATACTTGTTTCTCTCACGTATTTTCTAACTGTAAAGAAGAACAGATTAGGGGCTCTGTTGCTATGGTAACCTTTTTTTTTTTTTGGTCAACACAGGGTAGCCTGTTTTTGCTTCCTCTGAGTAGAAGAGCATGTCGACCTCGAACTGCCAAGCACAATCATGTTGTTTCTTTATTTTGCCTGATAACCATTATATCCCTACAGAATATTTGTTATTTTTCTATTTAATAACATACTGAGTTTTCATTAAGAGTATGTTTGAATGAAAGAAAGAACTCTGAGACAGGTACTGGCCTATATGTAATGTCTGTTCAGGCATTACATGTGATATACCGTAGTCTTTATACAGTATATATCATGTCGCGGTGTCCTTGAGCAAGACACATAACCCTAAATGGTAAATGGACTTGCATTTATACAGAGCTTTTTCTAACCTTCCGGCCACTCAAAGCACTGTACAGTATTGCCTCACATTCACCCATTCACACAACGATGGTGATTTCTGCCATGCAAGGTGCAACCAACCACCGGGAGCAGTTAGGGTTAGATGTCTTGCTCAAGGACACCTCGACCCTTGGTGAGGAATTCGCGGGATAGAACCAGCGACTTTTGGATCACGTCGCCCCGCTCTATTCACTGTCGCCCAACTGTCGCTCATCCCTAACTGCTCCCAATGTTGAGGTGGCGTCTATGTGTGTGAATGGGGTGAATATGGTAAAGAACTTTGAATGGCAAGGTTAAAAAAAGCGCTGCCCTATATACATGCAGTCCATTTACCTTTTGGCATTGAAGGAAAATATAACAGGCATGATGTGTATTTGCAGCAGATAATTGTTCTGAAAGCGGACTCATTAGCTGCAAGCACAGAGACAGCTGGGCAAGTGTAGATGTGTACACATTGCTGTCTCTGGCAACTGAACTGGTGCTCAAGGCCAAATTCAGCAAGCCACTTGATAACAAGCTCCTATTATTGTTGCTACTTCTCCCGCCATTTAATTGCCAGCTTCAAGCGAATAATAAAGATTTTCACCGCGGCACTATACGGCATCTGGTGGAATTGACCGCTATTACAGCCAAACTGCAGGGATCTACAGGATATAACCAGATTCTGGTAGCCTTAAATATGTCAACTTAGAAAGCAAGTAATTAAACACAGGCTAATAGCATACGTGGTAAATGGACTGCATTTATATAGCGCTTTGGTCCAAAAAAAGGTGTGACTATCCACCAGGAGAAGTTAGGCATCTCGCTCAAGAATGCTTACAGGTAGGTAAACACCAAGGTTCGATTCCCTGACCTTCAAGCCCAACATCCAGACCATTAGACCACCCTGTCTACTGTAACAGAGGCAGTATCTTATTTGACATTCTGTTACACATTGACTAATATGTGCATGTTGACATATATTCACACTTGGGTGTGCAGTTGAATTTCCTTCTGTCATTTGTCATCTGTCACTTGTTCATCTTGTACAGTACTCTCACCCATGTCCTATTGCTGCTATCTCATGTGAACGCACACACACACACACACACACATACACAGCAAGACCGGCTGAGCCAAACAAATCAGAACACACACAGCGTTCTCTTTTCTTCACACACACACACACACATACATTACACACACGCATGCATATTTACACACACGCACGCATACATTCACACACATGCACACACACATTCACACAAACGCACACATACATTCACACACACACGCAAACATTCACACACATGCACACACACATTCACACAAACGCACACATACATTCACACACATTTACACACACACACACACACATTTACACACGCAAACATTCACACACATGCACACATACATTCACACACATTTACACACGCACACATTTACACACACACACACACACACACATTTACACACGCACACATTTACACATACATTCACACACACACACACACACACATTCACACACACACACACATACATTTACACAAACGCAGACATACATTCACACACACACACACATACATTTACACAAACGCAGACATACATTCACACACACACACACATTTACACACACACATTTACACACACACACGCATACATTCACACACACATTTACACAAACGCACACATACATTCATACACACATTTACACACACACATACTTTTACACACGCACACAAATACATTCACACGCATGTCCCTATCAAGCGCAGCCATCATGACAACCTTTGATCAAGCTAAATCAAATGTAGCATGTCTATTTTGCTGCTCAGCAGCAGCAAACAAGCCCTGTACTGAACAACGAATCACATGTACAGATACACATGTACCTCCAAGCATGTTAAAATATGCTGAAAGACAATACTGCCAATGCCATCTGACAAGATCAATGACATTTACGTAAAGATTGCTCAGGAAAACTACAGGTTGCCACCGAGAAAGAGTTCACTGACAGCAGCTGTGTGTGTGCGTGTGTGGTGGGGAGGTCTCAGTCACCCATGTAAATTGCAAAGGAAGTCAGAGCTTGTCAATCATTGCTGTCTGCTAGGGAAATGACACACAGCCAGACTTCAATATAGCTGAGTGACATTTAACACAAGTATATGTCTGCTTATGTGTGTGTGCGCGCGTGCGTGTGCGTGCGTGTGTATTATTATTGTGTGTGCAGTTATAATCTTTTCATTTCCGTCTCTTGTCTGTTTGGAAACTCATCGAGATACAGAGACATTGGGCTTATGTCATTATTGATGTGTTATTCATTTATGTGTGTGTGTGTCTATGCAGGTGTGTATTTTGTGTATTTGGGCATATGATTCTGTGTGCGTGTTCTTTCTTTCATCGCTCTCATCTCTATTTCCTGTTTTCTCCATATATCAGCTATTTCCAGAGTTGAAAACCAGATGCTGTAGATATGGGATGAATATGATTATTCTCTTCATATCCTAACCATTATAATTTTACTCCCCACACAAGTCTTCCGTTGAAAAGGCTGTTATTTTACTTTGCTTTCTTGTCTTTAGAGTGGACCGGTTGAATTGTCATAGACAAAATTATTAACAAACCTGGAGCATTCAGATTAGGCTCCCTAATTCAAATGTATGTATACTGTGATCAGTCGATTTTATTTTGAGTTGTTTGACAATTCTATTAGATTAATTAGTCATGTCAGTTTTACCAACAGCCAATGCTGACCGAAGTGCTGTATACAACGATGCAATTCACAATTCATAAAAATATGTACAAAATAAAACAAAAATCAATATACAACACACACAAACAAGACAGTGTAAGCATAGTGTCCCAGAATGCACTCGATAAAGAATATATATATATATATATGTGTTTTTAGAAGAGATTTAAAGACAGAGCAGAGTCATATAGACAAATGTATAAAGTAGTATACACAGATAATGTGTCTGTCTGTCATCTGGCGATCTTCCAGCAGGACAGTGACCCTAAGCACACAGCCAAGATGACAATGGAGTGGAGTTCATGCTGAAACACACACACACACACACACAAAAGGATAACAAAATAAACAGACAATAAATGGTATATTAACTGACAGACAGGATGCAAAAAATTCAGTTGAATAAACACAAATAGGAGGGTGGACTGAATTCCGTACAGTATATACTGACATATGCGTACTGAACCTTTGACAGAACAGGGCAGACAGAATAACAGACAGTCTGAGCACTGGAACTTATTTGACATTAGTTTTTTTCAATTGCTTAAGCACTATTTCGAAACCAGGGCCCGGTTTCTCAAAACACTAAACACACTTAGCACAATGTAGAAAATGGTGCTTTATATTTTACATACATATATTAGCTCTTATTGCTAAACAGTGAACACACTGTAAGATCAGCGGAAAGTTACAGAAAGAAGACGCAGGCTTTGCAGGAGAACCTAGTGGGGGCAGCTATCTCTCAAGGTCAGGCGTTTGGCACAGTGTGGTCTCTGTGAC
>JAODLL010059643.1:0-18115 GCA_026546735.1 Forbesichthys agassizii | reverse complement strand
CTGATGTGGACGTGCCGAAGCAATAAACGCCCGTTTCAAAGAACCGACCTGTGTGTTTGTTAATGAAGAGAGCTACACCCACCACACACTCAATAAAGTAGCAGTGAGTTAAGAGTTGGTCCATTGGCAGTAAATATATGACTATAATCGTACCATCAAAATTTCTAATCGTTGCATCCCTACTCTGGACAGACCTGGTAAGCCCAAATGGGTAGTGCTGGTGAACTGGGAACGTCTGGAGGAGGCTCCTGTCCGTGTGTGACGCACACCTCCGGCGGAGCTTCTCTGGCGGGGAAAATGGAGGTTGCGGACATTGAACCTGGGTGGGAATGGTTCATTTCATTGCTGAAGCTGCGGCAGAGAGCTGTGTTCTCAAGGTTTTAGGGGCCTCAATGGGTGGTAACCCTCGAACCGGTCAAGGAAGTTGTCCAACTGAAGAAGGAGGCCTTTCAGGATATGTTGTCCTGGAAGACTCTGGAGGTGGTTGCAAGGTACCGACGTGCCCGAAAAGCTGCAGCATCTGCCGTAGCAGAAGCAAAGCAGCGGGTGTGGGAGAGGCATGGAGAAAGACTTTTGGGCGGCACCAAAGTGTTTCTGGAAAACCGTTCGCCACCTTAGGAAGGGGGAAGCGGGGAACCATGAAAGCTGTGTACAGCAAGGATGGGACGCTGTTGACCTCAACTGAAGAAGTAATTGGGCGGTGGAAGAAACACTTTGAGAAACTCCTGAATCTGACTTTCAGAGCTTTCCAATGTGGCTCGGGAAAGGGAGGTTTGGGGTCCTATGCTGAAGCTGCTGCCCCCACAACCCAACTCTGGATAAGCGGATGAAGATGGATGGATGGATAGATGAATATCGCGCCGTAGTCGTGGTGGAGAGCAGTTGCGTTTCGGTAGCCTGGGGATCTCATCGCTGCTTTTTGCAGATGATGTGGTCCTGATAGCATCATCGTTCCGTGACCTCCAGCACTCACTGCATCGGTTCACAGACGAGTGTGAAACGTCTGGGATGAGGATTAGCACCGCTATATCTGAGGCCATGGTTCTCAGCCGGAAACCGATGGAGTGCCTACTCCAGGTAGGGAATGAGTCCTTATCCAAAGTGAAGGAGTTTAAGTATCTCGGGGTCTTGTTCGCGAGTGAGGGGACATTGGAGCGGGAAATTGGCCGAAGATTTGGGGCAGCGAGAGCGGTATTGCAATCGCTTTACCACACCGTGGTGACGAAAAAAGAGCTGAGCTGGAAGGCATAGCTCTTGATCTACTGGGCAATTTTTGTTCTTATCCTTACCTACGGTAATGAAGGGTGGGTCATGACTGAAAGAACAAGATCACGGGTACGAGCAACCGAAATGGGTTTTCTCAGGAGTTTTATCAGGCTGGTTTCTCCCTTAGAGATAGGGTGAAAAGCTCAGCTATCCATGAGGAATTCGGAGTAGAGCCGCTACTCCTTTGCGTTGAAATGAGCCATTGAGGTGGTACGGGCATCTAGTAAGGACGCCCCCTGTGCGCCCCCCTTGGGAGGTGTTCCAGGCACGTCCGACTGGAAGGAGGCCTCGGGAAAGACCCAGGACCAGGTGGAGAGATTATATCTTCACACTGGCCTTGGAACGTCTTGGAATCCCCCAGTCATAGCTTGCTAATGTGGCTCGGGAAAGGGAAGTTTGGGGTCCCTTGCTGGAGCTGCTGCCTCCGCGACCCGACTTCGGATAAGCGAGAAAAGATGGATGGATTACTACATTTCTAATTCTTGTTGGCTATTGCCAGGGTTTGGTAGGTTGCTTTTTAAATGTAATCCGTTACAGTTACTAGTTACTAGTTACCAGACAACAATTATAAGGATTAACATAATTTTTTGATTACTTTCCATTAATTTCAGATTACTTCACGCATTGTTTTTTTAAATGTCATCCAAAGCTATTTATTGCATTGGCGGTGACAAATCTTTTAATTTTTGTGACTGTGTATGTTTCTTTTGGGATAAGATTAAATAAGGATATAATTTAAATTATTGATTGACATTAACCAAAGGTTAAAAAAACAGCCAACAGCCATTTGTGCCAACATGATATCTTTCTCCTTTATTACTATAAGATAATTTGCCATTTACAACAATGGCTGATATTACTAGTACATATAGTTGGACTAAGGCAGAATAAAGCTATGTATATTTCTTGTTGTATTTATAGAAAATGTTGTTTTAATTTCATCTTAAACATTACAGCTTTCTCGCTTATCTTTATAAGAATTTGGCGCTGACTTACTCCTATATGCTACAGTAAAAGTGTTTGATATTACTTGCACATATATTTGGACTATTGTGAACACTGATGTGTATTTTTCTAGTTATGTAGGAATTTAAAACTTTGCACTTTTTCAGCTTTGTCGCTTATTGCTATGAGTTTGCTATTGAATTTCTCAGAGATGCTACAGTAAAAATGTTTGATATTACTTTCCCATATACTTGGACTAGTGCTAAACATTACTATATATAGGCCTGTCATGATAACTGTTTTTTGTTGGGCGATTAATTGTCCCAGAAATAATTGCGATAAACTATATTATTGTAAATTATAAGGGCAGACAAGATAAGGCAGGTGTGGAATGACCGAGTAGTGAGTAGTGGCTTCAAATCCAGTATTTTAGGATGAAAGTGCAGATGAAAGTGCAGTTCATATGTTTGGGAGATCGTAAGCTATGTGAGTAAGTAGTGTGCCTTCTAAAGAGAACTCACATTTGTTATTATTACGAAATGGCAAAATGTCAATTTACTATAATTATTTCAGGTTTGCAGCGACGTATTCCATATTTTCTGTAAACCGGTAGATATTTTAAAACCAGCATCAAAATGATAGAGGTGAGATCAGAATTGGCGAACATGTTTGCTTTAACCTTAAATGTTGAACTTTTTGTGTAAACATTTCAAACATATTAGATTGAAACTGTCGCCCTTCGTTCAGCATCAGTGTGTTTGCCCCATGGCCCCTAAAAACAGATTATTTATCGACGCGACTCTTGAATCCTTGGGTAGTGAGTATGTCTTTAAATTGATTCTAGATAACGGGTATAGAGCGTTTGCCTGCTGTAATGCTCTTGCATGGCCTAAATGCACTGCTGGGGCAACTTTCACTTTTTTAATATACAGAGAGGCACCCAATTTCTGTAGCTTATACGTGGTGTTATTAGCACACATCAGTGAAAACTCGTCTTTAGCCCGCGTGAGCTTAATCTTCAGATCTATGGCGTTAATAAGGAGAAGTCTATCACTGAAAAACACATCGCTATGTATCGGTCCCAGTGTGTGAATTTAATTAGAATTCGCGCTCGCTTGAGCATGTTTGTTTAAACCGGTATTATCTCCTCCAGGGATAGCGTTAATATGCCCTGCTCGATCTTTAATAAACAGTCCAGTGCTGAACTAGAATTCCAATGTCTGCGGCGTGTAGTTAAGCAGTGTTTCGATGAGAACTCTGTATGGGTGTGTTGCTGTCGACTGTGTAATCATACGGTCCCTCAACGTGACATCGCATTGGGAAAATAGCGTGCTAGATGGGTAGTTTATAATCCCGACATGTGCCGCGTTAGCTAGTGTAAGAGCGTGTTGGTAAGATCTAGGTATTGATCACCATCACCTGAAATTACGAAATCTATTGGAGACCCATCAGCCAGAGCTGATTGTGGTAGTATTTCAACATAGTTTGATCGCTCTAGTGACAGCTGTGTCATAGGAGCTGTAAATAGGTCTAGTTCCGACTTTGTACATTCCTGTGACTTGTGGTGTAGGAGCGCCATATTAGAAAATATTCCTATTCAACTTCTTCCTCTTCTTGCTAGCTGAACGCTTCTTACCATGAGCTCTAGGTTTTGATGGGGTCTCAGCTCTGGTACATCTTCTTTTATATGGCGCTAGTTTAGCCCCTGGGGGTCTTTTAAACGGTTGTCTAGACAATACCTTAAGGCCTGATCTTTCCTGATTCTGGTCACGCGGGGTCGTAGCTTTAGAGATGCAGCATTGAACGCATCTGTAGCTATATTCTTTGCAGCGTTTTTAAGGTGGGGTTTGCTGAATTGAAACCCCCTGCGGAGTAGGGGGGCTACACATTTAAAAATTCTTGAGAAGATGGATCCAAACCCACATCCATATTGCACTGGAGCCCCCCTAAATCCATCAGCCAGCCCATGCCCTGTTTGTGACACATAGTAGTATAGTAGTACATAGTAGTATATGAACAGGTCTGGATTGCTGTACAATGGTTGTGCAAAGGACATATTGCTATTCGTTGTCTGCCCTAGCTAGCGACCGAAAATTGAGTTTGAGCACTGTTTTCCCGTAAGTAAAATTCACGTGCTGATTCTGGTCAGTCTTTACATCGACCGCGATTGTCTCTATGTGGCTACTGCTATACACTACGTACTGTGGTTTGTTATAACACAGTGTGATAACATCCCCGTATTTACTATCACATTTAACTGTTCGAAGAAGTGGTACATAGCTATAACCCACAATCTGATTGTAAACACAAACAGAGTGTAATTCCCCGCATGCATTTTTATTGGATATGGGGCCGGGTTATAGTGGCCCCTCAGCCGAAACCACTCTTTGTGTTTAAACCCTAGAATGTGGGCCAAAGCATGGTTGAAACGTATATGCCACTCTCCTCTCTCCTCTCCCTCTCCACAGAGCAACTGGGTGGCCCTGTGGAGAGGGAGAGGAAAGGTACAGCAGGCTGCCCCAGTGGCCACTGGGGAGGGGGGTGGATGGGCTGTACTTGCCCAATTCCCTCCTCAATCAGTGGAATGACTGGCAGCTGGGAACACCTGCAGGAAACTGTATTTAGGCAAACAGGCTCCCCGGCCTCCGGTTCTCTCTCTCTTCTTGGACCTAGCGTCGGGCGGTTATGCCCTACTCTTAAGTGTGAGACAGAAAAGAGATTGTGTGCATTCCCGGCCCAGGAAGAAGTTTAGTTAATTGTGAATTTAAATAAAGCCCTTTGTTACATGCCTGCTAACGTGGTCTGGAACCTAATTATTGGTACTACCAGGAAAGGCACGTGTCCCAAGTAGTGGAGAATGCGGGCATAACTGATCCCCGCCGACCCTTCTCAAGTCAGCCTCTGGACACAGCACCACAGAGGACTATGGAAGCGGCAATCACCGCCTTGCTGCACACTCAGGACGAACTGCAAGCTGCAGTCCGAGAGCTGTGTAATAAGGGGTCCCAGGACATCGAGACCCCCCGACCCCCGCGTGATGTATTGGCCAATCTGACCGCATAAGACGATGGAGGCCTACTTGGAAGTGTTTGAGCGCACAGCATGGCGGGAAAAGTGGCCGACCACTGAGTGGGGGGAGGGGGGGTTCATTGCCCCATTCCTGAGTGGGGAAGCGCAAAGAGCCTGCAGGGAATTGTCCATGGTGGACGCCAACGACTACGCCAAGGTTAAGGCAGCAGTCCTGGCCCAGTTCGGCTACAGCCTACCGGCACGAGCCCAGTGGTTCCACGCGTGGAAGTAGGACTTTACAGTGCCTCCACGCCAACAGACCTCCGCCCTTACCCGCCTAACCCGAAGCTCGCTAGCAGAGGGCACGGGACCGCCCATCATGGAGAGGATTGTATTGGATCGCTGTATCAAAGCATTGCTGCCCGACACCAAGAGGTATGCCGCCCAGGTGTCTCCAAGCACAGTGGAGGAGCTGGTGGCCCTGTTGGAAAACCATCAAGTCATGTTGGAGATGTTGAAGGCCACCCGGAGAGACCTAGAGCCCCCCACTCCAGCTTGATTTGCCAGGTTGAACTCTGCCGTCCGGCCTACCCACAAAATGGAAAACAGTAAGTCCCGGGCCTCACCCCTCATCAGACCAGACCACCCAAATATGTTACCTGTGTGGTCAGGAGAGCCACCTGTCCTGGGGATGCCCAACCCGGGACATAAGCATGTCCTCGGCAGGGGTCTCGGATGCCATAGACCGCCCTAGCCTCTATGTCACGTACTGTTGGTCCCACGAATAGAGCACAGAGCCCACAGGCCCTGTTAAGGTGGGAGGCACGGATACTCACGCATTAATGGACTCCGGAAACACCATTACTCTGGTCCGGTCCGATTTGGCCCCTCACGTGGACACCAAAGAAGTCCGGATGGTGTGTGTGCATGGGGAGACCCGGATCTACCCCACGGCACTCAAGTACAAACCCCCAGAGTAGCCGCCAAAATCCAGGCTGGAGTACTACCCCAGCTGCCTGTGCTCCTCCTCATAGGCAGGGACTACCCTCTAGTCGGACGGTATTGGAGCGTCTAACCCCAGAGGTGTTGTACCCAACCCAGCAGGGTACGGAAGCCCGCTCTGGCCTGTGATCAGGCGGCCTAACCGGCCATCCCCAAACCCCAGGCCGAAACCGAGGATGACGCCTGCGATGTAGAGGACGTCCAACCGCTCAGGACTGACCAATCAGACCCAGCCACAGCGCCTGAGGTGCCTCAACCCCTCGCGTAGTCTTCGCTTGCCCCCTAAGACACGCTCAGTCAGTTTCCACAAATCGACCGTGGGGAAGGGGCCGCGGCCCCTGGATGATTTGCCACGGCCCAACTGGAAGACCCCGCCCTGCAGCAGGCCCGTCGAGATGTCAGCAAGATTGACGGGAGACTCCGGGAGGAGGTGAGTAGGTGCACGAATCCTTATTTTTAAGTCGAGCCGAGGCCACAGCTATATACTTGTGTTGGTGGACTATGCCACTCGCTACCCAGAAGCCATACCCATGCGTACCGCCAACGTCAAGGATGTAGCCAGGGAGTTGTTTGTATTGTTGAGCAGGGTGGGCATAGCGGATTAGATTTTGACCGACCAGGGGTCTTGTTTTATGTCCAGAGTAATTGTGGCAATGTGCTGTCTGTTAAGAATGAAGCAGCTCTGTACGTCAGTGTACCACCCCCAAACGGATAGCTTGGTCAAACGATTCAACCAGACGTTAATACAGATGATGTTCTAACTCCTCCATACATGCTTAAATCTCTACCAAACTTTATTAGATTCATAAGAGTCACACCCTGAACACATGTATATGTAAAAAATTACCTTATAGTCAGAGCGCCACCTACTGTCAACAGGAAGTTACCCTTTAACAAAGCAGCCCCCGCCACGTTTGACTGACATTTACGAAATTTCTGTGGCACATGTATGAAGTATAGCCGGACATAAAATGTTATTGGTGCCATTTCCTAAAACCAACAGGAAGTCGGCCATTTTACATTTTATGGTATTTATTGGTGATTTGCACGCATTGTATTTAACAAACTCCTCCTAGGGAATTAATGCGATCACCTCCAAATTTGCTCGTGGAAAATACACGATTCGCCATAAAACAGGAAGTTGGTATAACTTTTGTGTACATACTCAGAAATGCACCAAACTTTACATGTTTGATAAACGTCCCACCCTGAAGACATCTGTATGCCAATATTTATATAAAGTTATATCGCCACCTACTGGCAACAGAAAATGTCAATTTTTATGCTGTGACGTTCTTCTCCTAGCTTGTTTCATAAATCTACTTCATAACTGTCTTAAAAACTATGACATTTTGTAAATATTCTGAGTTTTCGTTAAATGGTTTTTCTGGGGCGTGGCGGCGAAAGCACATCCTTCGCCACGAAACATAAAATTGTTATAATTTTTCCATACATGCTCCAATCTCTACCAAACTTTAATAGATTCATAAGAGTCAAACCCTTAACACATGTATATGTAACAATTACCTGACATTTAAAGCGCCACCTACTGGCAACAGGAAGTTATCCTTCAACAAAGCAGCCCCCGCCGCACGTTTGACCGACATTTACGAAATTTCTGTGGCACATGTATGAAGTATAGCCGGACATAAAATGTTATTGGTGCCATTTCCTAAAACCAACAGGAAGTCGGCCATTTTACATTTTATGGTAATTTTTTGGCGATTTGCACGCATCGTACTTTAACAAACTTCTCCTAGGGATTTAATGCAATCACCTCCAAATTTTCTCTGTGCATTTTACACACTATGTGGATTAAAAGTTGTACAAACAGTGAGTTTTTACTGATGGGACTGTCCGTGGCGTGGTGTGGAAAATACATTATTCGCCATGAAACAGAAAGTTTGTATAACTTTTGTGTACATGCTCAGAAATGCACCAAACTTTACAGGTTTAATAAACATCCCGCCTTGAAAACATCTGTATGCCAATATTTACATAAAGATATAGCGCCACCTACTGGCAACAGGAAATGTCAATTTTTATGCTGTAACGTACTGCTCCTAGCTGGTTAGAATAATTTACTTTAAAACTGTCTCAGACAAGCCATAAGACCCTGACGATGATATTCTGTGAATATTCTAAGTTTTCGTGTAATGGCTTGTCTGGGGCGTGGCCGCGAAGGTAAATCCTTCGCCAAGACGCATCAAATTGTTGTAACTTCTCCATACATGCTCAAATCAGTACCAAATTGTAATCAATTCATAAGAGCCCCACCCTGAACACATCGACATGTCAACATTCACTCAAAGTCATAGCGCCACCTACTGGCAACAGAAATATATAAGTTTTATGTTTTCATTCCCAGCTCCTAGCAGGTTGCCCAAATTTTCTACATAATCGTCTCAAGCAACACGCATAATGATTCATATCCGAGGCCCGTCCAGTGTTGCTCGCAACCCTAGTTATTTTTGATTCTAGATTTAGACAAGAAGGATCCATACTCTCTCAGGAATTTTGACACCTCATATTTAAAAAGCTCTTAATTTCAGATAAAGCAATTGCCAATAATCTTTGTGTGACATAGAAGTATGAGCATTATTTCTCTATGTATATTATTTAACATTTTGATTTTTCTTTATCCACATGTATAGCAGGTTGAATTTTTGCATACATATCATCAGATTTGAAGGTGTAGACTGTAGTGCCCGTGGAGGCATCTGTAACATAAACGGAGTGAAAACGGAGGTAAGGAAATAATTACAGGTTTTAATGACAGTTACAAACAATAACCCGCAATGGGTGAAAGCAAATGCACAGTATATAAGGACAGGGGAGCAATCACGGGACGAGGAACAGGTGTGGGGGCCCTGATTGCCACCTGTCGCAGATCGGCTGTCAGTATTACGGGGACGACGCGCAAGAGCGCGCCAGACCGGAGGGCGCGGTCCCGCCGCGAGACACCGGTTTGACACATCTATCTAAAGAATTGTCTAAAGTAGTGTTGAAGTAACCACCCTTTAAAATATCTATATTTGGGTATTTTGATAACCCGTATAAGAAACGGGATTCTAAAACATCCAACAAAAATATATTTTTAGGATTAGAATTATATCCATATACAGGAAGAAGGAGAAAGGTTATATTACTAATATAAAAAATGTACAACATGAAATGGCCATCACTTTCTAAGTGCAAAACCATACCGTTAAAGTTATTCTTCAGGATATTGACCCCTGCTGATCTGTCTGAGCCATGCGAAAACCATTTGTTTTTCCTCACTGAGTTTTCCAAAAAGCAGTATAATTTTATACCAAATGTGACTCTTAATAAAAGACTAAATCAGACTTCTGCTGTTTACCAATAAAAATAAGGCTTTACGCTTAGTATTCTGCCTTAGACCTCTGACATTAAAAGAAACAGCTGATAACGACAGTGTAAAAATAATTTTAAAGAAAACAGTTCTCATCTCATTTGAATAGTTATAATTAACTTAACCAAATACACTGAATGTGATCACATTTTTGTAGGTGCTAGTGCAAAACACAAGGTTGTTACTATACCTACGAACAAGTGTAAACAGAAGAAGGCAACAGCCATCCATTAAGGAGGACCTGAAGTGTCCATCAGAGCAGGAGCACGCTGAGCTTCAGGTGCAGACAGTGGTGAGCGTACCTCCTTCCCCTCTATTATCATACGAATCTCAGCGAAGTGGGCTTTCTTCCCTTATTTCTTGGCAGCATAGATCAATGGCCAAAGCTTCTCCCGCAGAGCTTTGTCGGCAGATGTATGATCTTCTCAATGATCTCAATTTATTCTCCGTGAGGAAGCTGCAGCTTTTTGTCTTTCTCCAAACCAGATCTCGCGTTGATCTGTTTGAAAAGTGAATGATGGTTGTCCTTGGTCTCTTCTGCATGTCGATATAGCGACCCAGACGGTGAACGATGTCAATACTTTCTCTAATATTTGTCTGAGTGTCCCCAACAACAGTGTTATCTAGTTTGGATTCATGGATGCCATGAAGTCGTAGGTTCTATCTTCGCTGGTATCTTTCCGACTAATTGAATTTAAGTTCCGCCTCTGACAGCCTTTGGACATTATTCAACAAGTGGTCTTTACAGATCTCACATTAGTTTTCAGGTTTTCAATTGAGGTAAACACAAAATCAATAGTTTTAAGTGCGTCAATGCTTACAGTATTGTGGTTAATCATGCTCTCCAGATTATCACCGCATTCGTTCGTATGGCAGCAATGTTGATTTGCAAATCTGAAAGTATTAAATCGCCTTTTTGTTTCTTTCCCTCTGGCCTGGCAGGAGTGTCCGGATTGGACTCCGGTATGGCCTTTATTTCGGGGCTCTCACTACGAGTGTTGGAGCATATAATCATGGAGCGTATAATCATGCTCGCAGGTAGCGCGGGCAGCAGACACAACGAGATTGGTTATTACTAGTGATGATAGCCTCTTTTGTACCTTTGGTAGAGGATTTCATCGTGTTCTTGGTGGACATAATTTTTTATTTGTATTTGCGCTCAACACCCTGCTCAGATGACCGCATGGTGACAGCAACACCTCTATTGTGGCCTATAGACCTTGAGGATCTTTCGAGAAAATAAATGGTATTATTTTCCTAGAAAAAAATAAGTAAAATGGTTGGCTACAAAAATGCGCTACAAAGCAGTCTTAATTTAAAAGTTGTTCAAAAAGAAATAGTGAGGGATGAAAACTGAAAACTAACTCAGCCACAGATTCTTTCAACTGAACTAGGTGCCATCTTGCGCACCTACCACAGCGTGGTTTTCAAATACGTTCTTGAGCTATGGGTGACGTCACGGAAGGTTTGCCCATTTATTTATACAGTCTATGAACTAAATAGATAGGTCACGTTGTCTGTCTTGATTATGCGGGCTTTCTTAGTACTTAAAACAATCAAACGTGCCCGACCTGCAGGTTGGCCCACGCATCACTAACGGCTACAACTACCCGTCACCGATCAACTCTCGCCACGCTTATTATACACAGCAAACATGTTCGAAAGTAGCCTAGTTTAAGAATGTTTCAAACGTTTTTAAGAAAACTTTTTATTCAGTGAAAGATTTTATAGAATGTTTAGTCCACTGAGCACACCCAAACATAGATAAACTATGCCCACACCTCCACACAAGCCAATCAACCGAGATAGACAAGATATGTTTGGAAGATTCTGAGCACAACACAATTGAGGAATCTTGCTGTTACTGCAACCATGTGGACAAACTTCTCTCTCTCTCTCCCTCTCTCTTTCTCTCTCTCTCTCTCTCTCGTTCACTTCATTCCTCAGCTTCAGATAGGTGTGGAGCTGTGGTTGTCAGCATTCCCTGTTTCACCCTGCATTGGGTAGGTTTCTTAGAATCACCAACCACACATAATTCATTAGTTAGTGCATTCATGCCCAGGAGAGTTGCATCATCAATCTAATAAATAATGTAACTCAGGATGTCTTCAACAGGGGCTCCAGGACCCCTAGGAAGTCTTCAGAGACACTGGAGGGGGGGTCCTCCAAATTAATTAATCCAAAACTTATTTTCTTCCAAAGACTAAAATGTCAGAAAATATACATTACATATACATATTTTGTACCATATGTGATAGGGGGTCCCTGTGCTGTGCTTCTATCAGGCAAGGGGTCCTTGGCCCCAAAAACATTGAAGACCTCTGATGTAACTTAATACAGATATTCTCTTTCTGCAGCTGGGCTCAGGGTTAATTGTTTATAGCCTTCCTCAACAAACTCTCATACGGGTAAAGTATGTTTCTTTCTTTTTATAATTCTGCTACTTATCCAATACATTTAATTAATTTGAAACTACATTATATTCTGAAGGTGTTGAAGAGCACATGGACACTGCTCTCAGTGGCAACTGACACCATCTCTTTGATTATGGTTTATATGTGGCATACTCAACATGTAAGTGTGTAAATTACATACTAAATTAACTGAATTTATATAGCACTCAAAGCACTTTACAATATAGCCTGCATGGCTGACGTGATACCATGCAAGGCGCACCTGACCACCAAGAGCACCTCAACACAGGAGTTAGCAGGGTTCATACCAGCAAATTCTTGATCTGTCGCCCCACTCTACCCACTGCGACCCACTAGTATGTCATTCTCTGAATATTAAAAAAAACCTACCTTTGTGTGTGTGTGTGTTTAGGTTACGTTTATTACTCTGGTGTGTGTGTTGATATTTCTTCATCTTGTGACCTTGCTAATTGTTTCTCAACCTCTTGGACCCAGCCATGAACTGTAAGTAGTTTGTAAATCAGTTCACATGTGTTTCATCAGTGTTTCAATATTTTATATTTTTTCCTTTCTCTCCTTTCCACAAGAAATATAATCTATAACTATACAGTGAAAATTGTCATCATCTTCATAGAGACTTTTACCAGTAAGAACCTTTACCAGTATTTGTCTATTATCACTTTTAGACACACTCACATTGGTATTTAGCTTTTTTACTTTCATAGATATTCTGTTAAAAGCTCTTAATGTTTATAGAAATTATGAAATTACATTTGTCTCATTCTCAGTTGCTGCCATCTTTGTTGGTCTTTTGGATCTTAACATTAGTAGCCTGTGCAAACAGGGGGACTATAGATGGATTCTCAACGTTTTAGGTGGCTACACAGCCTGGAGAGTCCTGTTTTTCATCCTTGTTACCTACCATATTTATAGAGAAACAACACAGAGAGGTATTACATTATGTGGCGCAACCAGCCAAAGTCATTGTTAGCCTTCGTACTGTACTAGTATTTTATTTCCATTGCAGTAAATTATATTTGGCCGTATGGCTCTGTTTTTGGAGATCCCAGCCCTTCCATGTTTATTCTTGGACAGGAGCAAAGACCCCCATAGGGTACAGATCAGAGCAAGCGTCAATGACAACACCATGATATGGGTTAAGTCAGACATGGCATCTTAAAAAAGGCGCCCTGAACGATTTGGCCAATGCATGTAAAGATGGTTCTGGTTGATATCAGATGATGAATAATCTGGGCTAAACTTGACTTTGTGGCCTGCCTAAACTAACGCTTATGCTCAATTTGTTGCAGTAAACCTTAACAGGAATCACAAGATAAAGAGAAATGTTGAGGTCAGGGTCTTCTTTAACATAACTAACATCATCAGTTAATGTGTCATTTGCCTCATTCATGTCTCTCTTACATTCCTGAATTTCAGATGAATCTCCAAATATTTTCCAAGGTCAATAAGGCTTTCTCTGTCATCTTCTACACTGGAAACATAGCCTTTGTCATAGCTCTCACTGTTGGGATCTTTTATGAAGCATGATGGAATATATCGAATTTTATAAAGTGTGTTAACAGGAACTGTATATATTGCCTTAACACGATTCTTTAAAATCAGCTTTATATTCAAAATTAAATTATACCATTTACCCACTTAAATGCACACTGACGTTGATTAATAATTATGAATAATTTAGTTTTAAAAAATATAATTATGTAAATATGACATACTAGTAACTTTTCCTATAGATTTTCGTATAGCTTTATGCTTTTAAGATAAGTCCACAATAGTACTGTCTTTTGGATGACAAGTTATCCTCTCCCAAAAGCTTTTAATGGTTCCGAGAACAAATTTTAAGACGAGAGGTGATTGTGCCTTGGCACCAAGGCTGTGGAACTCTCTCGCATTACTTGAGAGCCTTAGATTCTGTAGCCGCTTTTAAAAAACACTGTTTAATTAGCAACATAGTGTTAGGTTTTTGTTTTATATTATAATGTACTTTAATTTCGTACAGTGTAAGATTTTATTTGTTTGCATTGCTTTTACTGTACAGCACTTTGTGACCTTTGTCTGTGAAATGTGCTCTGTAAATAAACGTTTGTTACTTACTTACTTTACTTACTTATCGTAAAAATAAATGTGCAGAAGGGTTTTCTTCTGCTCTTTTGGTATATAATCCTTCCTGTTTTAAGTTGAATTGTGCTCTTACTGGCTCTGTGCAACATGAGAGTTCCCTGTCGAAGCCTGTTTTAGCATGTTAATGTGTTTCGGCAAATTTTCCACGTGTATTCATTTCTATTCACTGTAAATAAATTCTTACTTGCTGTGTCAAATGCAAAACTAGTGTCGTTCTCAAAGTATTTATATTCTGTGCAATGACAATAACATTTAATCTGAATCCCGTTTGGCTGTTTAGAGTTTAAAGCATTACCATTTTAGGTTTCAAAATGATTAATAATTTATTGTAAAAGGAAGTTATTTTTCATCATATATATTTTCTGGTTAAGTTTGATTAAAAATCTGAAATGCCAAACAAATTTCGTTCAACATTTTGTCAGTGGCGCAGGACATCATTTTAATGTGAGGGGGACAAAAGCGTGAGGAAAAACATTTCGTAATAAATGTTTAATACAAGTATAATAATGGGAAAAACCAAATGAGGGTAGAGCGGGATCTGTCTTATTTGCGACTTTAACCCTGCTCCCCCGCACAAAAGGTAAATGTGCTACAAGGTTCCCAGATAGCAAAAGGATCCGGGGCGGGCCCGCTTTCGAGTCTGCACGTCCGCCAAAATGTCTCCCCCGTCAAGGTGGTCCGGTCAGGGTCCGGCCTGCCTACAGGCAGCGCACCGTCAAACAGCGGACCTCCTGCGGACACGGAGCGGGTACACAAAACGAAGGCGCCTAATTTAAAAATGTATGGCACAGACCGTTAAAGCAGCGGACTCGCAACAGGGCCAGGGCGGACCCGTACACCCGAGCTGCCTAGTATAAAATATTTTGTCGCTAACGGTTAGAAAAAGCCAGAGAAAGGAGACGACTACAGTACAGCAGGCTACTTCGAGTGGAGCAGCAACGTCGGACATTTATAAGCTTCTCATGAAACACTAACTTGGTAAGTAGCCTAACAAGTACAATACAAGTATGGTTATACATTATTGTATTGCCTTGCTTTTTGGTTTGCCGTTAAACGGTATTAGCTCATGTAGGCTACTAACAGTCGACACACAGGCTAGCGGTACCGGTGTTACGGTTTAAATGGTGTTCGTGTTAACTGGTGATATTTCCAGATGCGACGTAGGCGTGGCGGTTAGATCTATGGCCATGAATGACCATGTAGGTGACTGTGTCGCTGCCTGTTCGAAACACCGCACACGTAAATATATTGTTAAATGTTCATGTTGTCAATCATATTTGTGTCATGATCGTCTTTAATATGCGTACTACTACATATGCTACAACACGTGAAACTGTCGGCGTTGTTTGTTGAACGCAGTTGATCGTTTCTATCTTTAGCACTAGAGTGCAGCGCGCAGATTAACTTGTGATACAACATCTGTAACATCGGTCATGTTTCAAAATGATTCATACAATATTATTTGATAATTTACACTTACCAAAAACCAACCATAGGCAACACAACAGATGTGGTGTAACAAACCAAAACGACGTTTCCTCATGTTAACACGGTGCACATATTCAAGTTCAATATGCAATGCAAGCTCTCGTCTTACAGTAGTAACTTAACTACTGTACTGTACAGTGACTGAAGGAAAGACAACTGCCCTGCATGTCATCCATCCTCTCTCATACGTCCTGTCTCACTTCAGCTGTTCCTGTGAATTTCTCTGTTGATTCTGAATTGTTTGGTTCATGTCATAATAATGAGTTTCATCTTTGAATTTGAATATTGACAAAAATACCAAAATATCATAATTAACAAATATTAATTGGGCAGTACTATATTATATAATTTCCTAAACAAAAACTGTAAAAAAACTTAACATATATTTAACATAAAGTCTATCTTTATTGCTTGTAATAGAACTAAGTAAACATCCTGAAGTAGTTTAACCTAATTGCTGTATTGATTTAAAGGCTAAAAATGGGGTGAGGTCCACTAGACCAGCAGCCTATATTTGCGGAAACATTGGCCTAGTAAGAAAGACATGAACACCACAAGGGTTAAAATGGTTCTGCACACTTTAATTCAAAATAACCATGGATGCAACATAATTTGCACATAGGGAAGTTGGATGCACACAGGTGTAGCTACTACAATCGAGAGAGGGGTAGACTATACAAGTCTGAGTGGCATGTCACAGCTTTGTGGGTTTTTGAGTAGGTTGGATAGTAGATATAGTGAGTGAGTGTGTTTGTGTGCAAGGTAACAATGGTTATGTGGCCACCAATAATAAAAGTCATCATAACTACACTTAGCAGGTTTTTAGCTTGCAAAGCAAATCTTGCAGCAAGACACTGTCCAGTAGCCTATGGACCAGGATGGTGTGGCTTAAGTTAAGGCTGGACAATGTCCTTATTGAATGAGACAGGTATGCAGTTATATAAGGTATACTTAAATGATGTGTCTGACTACAAAAATATATCATATTATACAGATGACCTCTCTCAGCTGTGTTGGGCTTGTGGGTAGCTCAGGGGCTCAGACTGACACATTGTGTATATAGGTCACATAAGTCACTGGGTGAACTTTCACAGATAGTCTATTGAAAATGTGTAGTTTTTCCCTTTTCACATTGAGACTACCTAGAGCTTGCATTGCATATTAGCCTATTTTAATTTGTGCCCTGTGTTAACATGAGGAAACCTAGTTTTTTGTTTGTTACACTATGTGTTGTGTTGCTTATATTAAGCATTTGATTTTGGGAGAGATAATAAATCATAAAATAATATGATACAGATGTATCACATTCACAAATTAATCTGTGCCACTGCATCTGTCTAAGAAAAATACGATCAACTGCGTTCGAGCTGCGGTGTCAACAAACGACTCCGACTTCCACGTGTTGTAGCATATGTATTTAACATTAAACGTGATCATGAGTCAAGTACGAATGACAACGTTAACATTTATTGACGTTTGCGGTTTTTCGAACAGGCATCGACACAGTCAGCTACACGATCATTCTGTGCCATAGAGCCACATGCCACGCCTACGCCACAACTGGAAATATCACCAGTTAACATGGTCACCACTTAAACCGTAACAAGGGAGCTGCCCATCCCGGTCTTTTTCCACTCTGACTACCTTGTTCCCCTTTACATATCACATTCCGTCTCCTTTGTTTACCACCGCCACCTCTTGGTTGGCGTAAGAACTTACTACATTACAGTACATTATAATTTAAGGACATGATTACTAAAATTGAGGGACATCTCGAAGCAGTTATGAATTGTAGTCAATAAACGTATAACAAGATTACGTTATTTTACTTCAGAATATCTTAATCTAACGTTAGCATAATGTGTACAGCTAAGTTCATGGTGTGTTTGCATCATTGCAAGACACTATTAACGTTAATAAATATATGAGATCTGGTAACCATGTGTATAGCGTTTGTTCGCTTTTTCCTGACAAAAAAAAAAGATAAATAATAATAATTGGGTAAATTGAGAGTTTAAATTATGTCTTTACTAGTAAAGACATCATTTCAGATGAGAAGAGGCAGAGAGGGAGTAAATGTGTTCCTTTTCTGATATGTGGTAAATAACCTTGTGACAAAGGAAAGGATACCTGTGAATTCAGCTTTTTGAACGGCAGTTCAATGATATATCTTGAATTTCCCCATAGTAGCCATTTGTCAATTTTGCATGGGATTCTTTGCGCCTTTTACTGTGTGTGTATGTTTTTTCCATGTAAGCAAGACTATTGTGCACCATTCTTCTGTGTACAACCACCTCATCTGGCATGTGTATGTTTGTAGAAAGGAAGGCCCCCTTCTCCTCATCAGTTGTCACCCTTACTGAACTTACTTACCCTTACTGAACCCCACTGTCCAGGATAGTTGTGTTTTTATATTTTGTGAAATGTTTCACTCTGGGGAACTGTGTCATTTCTGAACAAAACTCTTTAATTGGAT